>ML739206.1:0-47216 GCA_009193565.1 Aspergillus coremiiformis | reverse complement strand
TTTTTTTTCAAGGGAAATACAAATTTAGAATCCGTTATTGTGCAAAAGTTTCCCCCGTCAAGGAGTTGAGTATAGGAGAATGACAACTCTACAAGGAGCTGAGAACTTGGCAGAGAGTCAAGTCGAAAGATACCTACTAGTACGGAGTATCTAGTACGGCGTAGGGACGAGTACGGAGTACGGAGTACGGAGTACCTCTTGAGGTCGTCGGTATGAAATGACGTATGATACAGTAACATTACATGTATGCTTATTCAGCTCGCCCACTAGTCAGGAATATAGAATATTTTTAGATTATTATTTAAAATGTTATTATCATCTGTATTAAAATTTACTACTCTGTAGTCCCAGTAGACTAAGAACATGGATCTCTAAGGGAAAAAAAAAAGGAAAAAGAAAAAAAGACAGGGGAAAATCCGTTGTGGAAAGGAATCAGTACAATGTACATACAGTACATATGTCCTTTCAATGCCCACTTTGTAGGATCCTTTGAAGTATCGCACTCTCTGCCTCGTACTTACTGATCTTGTTCTGCGAATGATAGACCTTCTGCAAGAGCCATTGGATCCTGGGGGTTAGTTCTCGAGGTTGTTTTGGCAGTGATCCAAGCAAACGCAGCTCCTCCTCATATTTTCCAATGCTCCTATTCTCTCTGCTAATCAGTTGCGACAAAATGTCAAGGTCTAGTCGACTGCTGAGAGTCTGATTCTCGGTGAATTTTCTGAAAACCGCCCGATAAACCGGTTTACCAGGCTTGACCGTCTCGGGACAGCCGTTGATAGAGCCAATGGAAATGAGTTCTGCCTGCTCCAGTGCTTGAAGGGCAGCTTCGCCATTCTCCTTGAAAAGATCTGAAAGGAGGACAAGGTTGTATGGCAGACTATCGTCTTTAGCATTTGCCAGCATCTTAATCAGATGCCAGACCTGCTCATGACTCCACTGGGCACCCGTACTCGTACTCAAAATAAACATCTTGAGAATTTCAGACGCCGACTGCTCTATGATGCGATCGACGGCCCCTTTCGCATACGTGAGATATGTATCATGTCAATGAGGAAGCGGCTCACATACCCCTGGGTGTTTCTCCGACTTCAATACGATGCGCCATGAATTCGAGATCAGTTACCCGACCTCCCAGTATTTCAATACATCTGTCAAGGTCTTCTAACCCTTCATCGCTTCTGAATGAATGATCTCCCATTCTTGAGTCATCTGCCAAATGGTTGAGTACAAACTTCCTGCCAACCTCGAGGGAGCAGTCGCCCAAAGATATTGTTCGAAAGACTGAATTCGGTAGAGCCTTGCCGAGAGGCTTCGCGAATGAAACGTCTGTCGTCAAGAATATAACGTGCGCGATATTGCCGCTTGTTAATCCAGCGGCCCACTCGGTGATCTTGTTACACACAACGTTATCTTCGGAAGCATTATGCAGGAAATTATCGATAACCACCACAGGCCGAACCTCGGGGTGAGCTTCTAGATATTCTTCGTCTGTGAGATGCGTATCCTGATCGCGTTTTCCTTTGTTGTCTAAGGCGACTCTTCTCAAAGCAGTGGCAGTGTTCTGCCAGATATTGCTTAATTGCGCATCCAATGTTTCAGAGAACCCTGCTTTGGTACCAATCATGCCCTGTGCAGCTAGATCGATGAAACTGCTGATGCTGTTCATCCACGAGAACACGGGCCTGTAACCTACCTGACTAGCTGCTCGCGCAATCTTTGCAGTGTCACCTCTGGCATCCTGTATCTGCTTGCAGTCGATCACCACCTTGTACTTGTAGTTTTTGAGGGCTTGATCCAACACAAGCTCTCGCTTCCCAGAGCCCCGAGGACCATGGATGACAATGAACGTCTCCACATTCTCCGTCAACCAAGCTTGTAGCTGGGAGATATCTTCTTGGCGATCCTCCCAAATGGCCGTGAGCCCACGGGGATCAGACGTCCGATACCCCAAGCCGATAATGTTGGCCTTACTAACCTGCCTACGAATCCACCACCAAACACTGTTCTCTTCAACCTGGAGCGTTGCCTTTATTTTCATCTTGATGAAGAACGTGCGAACCGGGTCGAAGATAGTCACGGTGATGGCTGCGATGAGTGCAGCGATGGCAGGGATCACTATTCTTGGGTGGTTCAAAATCCAGTCCTTAACTATTGATAGTTTGATATTGCGTTCGTAATTAATTTTCAGTCTGGTGCCAGACTTTCCGCCACCTTCGTGCTCTGGGATCGTGAATCCGTGCATACAGTTTTTGGCCGTAACTGCGTACCTGCGACGAACGAATTCTACGTAAGCGTATCTTGGCATCGTCTTTGAATCTGATGCCTGCCTCTCAATATCCCTCAATTTACCGTAGCTGCGGAATAGTGAGTACAAAGATTCTGTGGTGAGATCAGATGCTGAACTGTCGGCACTGCCCGGCAAGAACTCAACCCTAAGCCGCGGGCTTGGTATGCGGTACAAGTCCTCTATCCATGGTCTTCCAAGAACATGGGCAACGTTAACCTGCTGGAAAGGGCTGAACCAAGGCCGAATGGGGTGTTTTTCTAGATTGATCTTAATAGCCGCCTCGATATCTGTGTCTTTGACACCCTCCTTGCGAATGTACTTCACAAATGCACCGCCTTCTCTGAAGCGTGGAACGACTTCTTTAATTTGAACATCCAGACCTTGGGGGAAAACACGACGAATTATCCGTAGAGGGTCGGACGCTGCGAGATGCGGTCTGTCGATCCGTTTTAAAGCCTCTTCGTACGACCGACTTGCGCGGAGTGGCCCTTCTAACACCCATTGCAATTTGGATGGGAAGATGTCTGTTATAATTGGGGCTTAGCTTGCGATACTCTCCGATAAAATCAACATAAAACAGGGCAGGGGGGAGAAAGACGTACTATCTATAAAAAGTAACCCTTCGTTCTCCTTCAATTCAATGTGCCCTGTCTCGAGATGTGATGCACTACTACTGAAGCGAGCAGCCGATGGCTTTGCAGCGAAGAGTTCTTGCACTTTCCTCCGGCGTAGGGATGTCTGATAGAAACGGGGCACCACTCCTAGAAGCGGTTTTAGCATCGTTATCATCATTAAGATGGTTGAGCCATTGCTGTGAGGAAGATTCGACGTTTTGTACCTGGTGTGTATTGTATGACGTCAATGCCCGTACCATAACTGTCAGGCTCCCCTGTATTGTCATTTCCTGTACCGTAGATTATCGAGAAATTTACTCCGTACAGCGACTTTCATCCATGCAGCATAAACACTCAAATCACATCACATCCCAAGTCTTTTCTTACAAGAACAAACCTGTTTTCACAAAATGGGATTATGGTGGAGCTCGTCTCCTCCTCCAAAGAATGCACCGCAAGCTATCTCATCATCTCAAACACAATCACTACCAGAGAACGCTGAGACACCTCCGTCGCAACCGCAGACATTAACGCGAGAGGCACAAGCAGATGCGGAATTCAATCAATTGCTAGCTAGTTTGGAGGGAGACATTAACAAAGGATCTCGGACATCGCGAGAGTCACCCTCTACTACAGATTCACCGGAATCCACTCCATCGCCACCATCATCCATCGCACCTGAATCTCTCTACCCCGATACCATGTCCTGCCGTTCTGCGTTCGACTACGCGTTCTTCTGTCAATCATTCGGCGGACAATTTGTCAATGTATACCGATATGGTGAACTGCGATCGTGCAGTGAACACTGGGATAATTTCTGGCTCTGTATGAAGACTAGAACGTGGTCGGATGGGTCTCGCACAAAGGCAATCAGAGACCACTATCGAAAGAAGGCGATCAAGTACAAGACAGGACCTAGCAGTGAGGATGTCTGGGACCTCCGGACAGAGCCAGTTCGGAATGCGTTTGAGGGGGATTTCGTTGCTTTAGAGAAGGAAATGCACGAGGAAGAAACACAGAAGGCTGGTGGCGCTTAGAGTGGCCCATGCTTCTTTGTTTGCCTCCAGTCTTCCATTATATTGATGTATGTAGATTTGACTCCTGGCTACTTGCCCTCTGATACTAATGGGACTCTGTACAGTACTCATTGTTCTCATGTGATGTTGAGCAGTAGTTGTAGGCCTGGACGATGGAATTTTTGAGACATTTAGCATCTATGCGAGGTTATACTATCCTATGTCAATAAAACTGAAGTTACCGCTGAGTGCCTTTCATCGGTACTACGTTTATTCATCCATTGTTCATCCTCTCCGCGCTGTATGCAGCGCATGCAGCGCCAATATCAAAGATCCACGACTTCACTTTACAACCACCACACACAAATCAAGTCTACAACCATTCTTTGTCGGTCTCGGCCACGAAAGCAAGTTCGCTGGGGTGTGGTGGTGCGACTCCCTGACCGTCCTAGGGAGGAATATTGTCCAAACGACTTAAACGAGCGAGTGCCCTACCGCAAACACCCAATTGACAGGATGATGTATGATAGAAATCGATGAACTATGATTGAGCTGGCTGATCAGCGTTTGGGGTATATTTACGATTGCTTGGTGGCGGCCGGCGACAAGATCTGAGATTTTGAATTGGGCCATATGTGCCGACGATGAGTTCATGGTTCGAGAGGCTGAAGCGTATCTGCGGATGGGAATCGAAAACGAAAGGGCTCAGGAGAGTCACTTCGCCAGATAGATGAGACTATATACTAATTTCAAAATGTTAGGTATGTACCAGTCTATTCCCTCGTGCCGACATTGTCATTAAATCCACTCAGTGTAATACAGTCAACAAGAGGCAGCGAATACCAGTTTACAGTGACCTTGTCTCATCGAGTCTCCAGTATATTGTCGAGAAGTGCATATGTACATACAATCAATCCGAAAGAAATATTCTGAATGGCAAGACGCTCCAACCCCTTTTTGCACACCAGTTTTATAGTCCAGATGCTGCAGTAAAACGTAAACCACCACAGGGGAGGATAAAAGAAACGCAGAACCCAAAAAACGACAAAAAAATTGAAGAAAAAAGTACAGGCTTGGAGAAACAAAACAGAACATTCAGCGAGCCTTCCCGAACGTATTGCACCATAACTAGCATTGCAACATAATTGTAATTGTAGCTGTTGATAAATTGTCATCATACAGGTTCCCAGCATGTATTCTGTGAGATTGGTAAACTTTTTGATCACAACGCAATAATCCACCGTGATATTAATAATGAGACACAGGTCCGCAGCCGGAACCAGTCCAGCTCTAGAGAATCTGAAGCTCCTAGGGAAATCACGCAGAAACTGCCTGTTCCGTAGATTGCCGAACGGCATCAATAGCAGGCCTACGCACAATGCCACCAGTCACAGGGAGCTGGGAGCTGATGTCCATAAGATAAGTGTCAACCTCGCGAGCGCACTGGCGGCCCTCATTGATACCCCAAACAATGAGAGACTGTCCCCGCCGGCAATCACCAGCAGCAAAAACACCAGGGATGTTGGAGGAATATTGTCCAGGAGGTGTCTTGACATTCTTGCGAGCATCACGCTCAATTTCATCGCCGAGAAGACGGTCTTCAGGTCCAAGGAATCCCATAGACAGCAAGACAAGATCTGCAGGGAAGAATTGTTCACTTCCCTCAACCGTCTTCATATCCCAACCGCCGGAAGCACTCTTGGTCCACTCCACACGAACAGTGTTGATACCTTTAACATGACCGCGACCGTCGTCGACAAACTCTGTGGACATAACACAGTACTCGCGGGGATCCTTACCCATGTGGGTCTTGACTTCAGAATGCCCGTAATCCACACGGTAAATACGGGGCCATTGGGGCCATGGGTTGTCACGGGCACGTTCTGGAGGCGGCTGGGGAAGCAGTTCGAAGTTGGTGACGGACTTGGCACCGTGACGTACAGAGGTACCAATGCAGTCATTTCCAGTGTCACCACCACCAATGACAACAACGTGCTTGTCCTTGGCAGAGATGTATGCACCATCAGCGAGGTTAGAATCGAGAAGCGACTTGGTATTGCAGTGCAAAAATTGCATGGCAAAATGAACCCCTTCCAGCTCGCGGCCCGACACCTTTAGATCACGAGCCACAGTGGCACCAGTGGCGATGATGACAGCATCATTCGTCTTGCGCAAGAAGTTTAAGGAAATTTTGTGGTCAGGGCCAACAGGGGTGTCTGTCACAAACTCAACACCTTCAGCAGCCATCAAATCGACGCGGCGTTGCACAACCTTCTTATCAAGCTTCATATTAGGAATACCATACATAAGCAGACCGCCAATACGGTCGGCACGCTCATATACGATAACGCTGTGGCCAGCGCGGTTAAGCTGATCCGCAGCTGCGAGACCAGCCGGGCCGGAACCAATGATAGCAACAGTCTTGCCGGTACGAGACTTAGGAGGACGAGGCACCATCCAGCCCATCTCGAAACCACGATCAATGATGGCACACTCGATAGACTTGATACCAACGGGGTCTTCATTGATCCCCAAGACACAAGCACCTTCACAAGGAGCAGGGCAGACACGGCCAGTGAACTCTGGGAAGTTGTTGGTCATAAGCAAGCGGTTCAGGGCATCCTGCCATTGGTTCTGGAAAACAAGCTCGTTCCACTTAGGGATAATGTTTGATATGGGGCAACCAGTGTCAGACTGGCAGAAGGGAACACCGCAATCCATACAACGGGCAGACTGATACTTGAGTTCATCTTCAGTAAGACGGCTAGAAAGCTCAGCCCAGTCCCGAGTACGAGTCCCAGGGTTCCGGTACTTTTCACTGCGTCTGTTGTACTTCATGAAGCCCTTTGTCTTATCAAGTATGAGTGCCGACCGCTTTTTCTCGGTCTTCGAATCGCTCACGCTATCCTCAATGTCAAGCATTTCGGCCTTCTTGGCATCTCCTGCTTTGGGCTTCTCGGCGTCCGAAAGTGTACTAGAAAGCTGAGGTACAATAAACTCGGCCTTCTTAGCAGCCTCAGCCTTGGCAGCTTCCTCCTGCATAATACGCTTGTAATCGGTAGGCAGAACCTTGACGAAGTGGGGAAGAGCACGGGTGAAGTCTAGTAGAATGCGAGCAGCCAGTTCTGAGCCAGTGTAGTGATGATGGTCCTCGATAAGGCCGCGGACAAAGGCAACCTCAGCAGGATCTTCCAAGCCGGATATCTCTACCATCTCCATGTTGATCTTGGAGTGGAAATCATGGTCCATATCTAGAACGTAGGCGATACCACCGGACATACCGGCCGCAAAGTTACGGCCAGTTGAACCAAGAATGAGAACGCGGCCTCCAGTCATATACTCACACCCGTGGTCACCGACACCCTCAACGACTGCAGTAGCTCCTGAATTACGGACGGCGAAACGTTCAGCCGCTACACCACGGAAGAAGCAAGTACCCCTGGTAGCACCGTAGAGACAAGTGTTACCAATGATGGTGTTCTCCTCTGCTTTGAAAGCAGCACCGCGGGGAGGATAGATTATGAGTCGACCTCCCGACAGACCTTTGCCGACATAGTCGTTGGCGTCACCCTCAAGCTCAAGAGTGATACCAGGGGCAAGATAAGCTCCAAATGACTGACCGGCAGAACCCTTGATATTGGCGTGGATGGTATCCTGTGGAAGACCTTCGCCACCAAAGTGGCGACTGACCTGGTAAGAGAGTGTGGCGCCTAGAGCACGATCAGTGTTGACTATATCGCATTCAATTCTGCAGGGAAGACCCTTTTCGAGTGCAAGCTCGGACTCTGCAATCAACTTGTTATCGAGGCGAGTGTGCAGGCGATGGTCCTGTTTGCGGACATTGTATGTGGCAACGCCCGGGCGCAAAGAATGAGCAGGAGTGAGAATGAGTGAAAGGTCAATCTTCTCTTGCTTAGCGTTTCGGATGTCGTCTCTGGTCTTCAGCAGCTCAGCTCGTCCAACCATTTCATTGACGGTCCGAATACCCAATTTCGCCATGATAGCACGCATCTCATTAGCAACGTAGTAGAAGAAGTTAATAACATGCTCTGGGGTGCCCGAGAACTTTTTCCTCAGTTCAGGGTCCTGAGTAGCAATGCCGACGGGGCAAGTATTCAGGTGACATTTTCTAAACAATCGTCAGCGAAACAAACTTGACCAATACTGGATTAACTTAAGGATACGCACCTCATCATAATACAACCCATGGCGATCAAAGGAGTTGTGGCAAAGCCGAATTCTTCAGCTCCAAGGAGACAGGCAATCGCAAGATCGCGGCCAGTGCGGAGTTGACCATCAGTCTGCACAACGACGCGACCACGTAGGTCATTCAGAACAAGGGTTTGATGGGTCTCCGCCAAACCCAATTCCCACGGAAGACCAGCGTATTTAATACCTGTCCAACGAGAAGCGCCAGTACCACCGTCGTGACCAGAGATCAGGATATGATCGGCCTTGGCCTTGGCAACACCGGAGGCAACAATGCCAACGCCAACTTCTGAAACGAGTTTGACGGAAACCCGTGCGCGAGGGTTGGAACATTTAAGATCGTAGATCAGTTGCTTGAGGTCCTCAATCGAGTAGATGTCGTGATGAGGGGGCGGTGAGATCAGACCGACACCAGGAGTGGAATAACGAGTGTGAGCAATAGGGCCAACGACTTTATGACCTGGAAGTTCACCACCTTCCCCAGGTTTAGCACCCTGGGCCATTTTGATCTGCAATTCATCAGCATCAGCCAGGTAGTGGGATGTCACACCGAAACGACCCGAGGCGATTTGTTTGATGGCAGACCGCATGGTATCCCCATTTTCCATTCGTTTACTTCGCTCAGGATCTTCACCTCCTTCTCCAGTGTTGGACTTGCCACCCAGACGGTTCATGGCAATAGCTAAGGTAGAGTGGGACTCCATTGAGATGGATCCGTAGGACATGGCACCTGTCACGAATCGACGGACGATTTCAGTCCAAGACTCAACCTGGTCAATAAGGATAGGAGTCCGCTGCTCGAAATCAAAGTCGAGCATACCACGGAGGGTACAGTTCTTGATTTGCTCATGCTCGGCTTTGGCGTAGGCTTCGTAAGACTTGTCGTTCTTTGTACGCACTGCATCTTGCATATTGGCAATGCTGACCGGATCATTCACATGTTCTTCGCCTCCATCACGCCAGTGATACTCGCCAGACTCGGGGAGTCCCGGAATTTCAACAACAGAACGCGATGGGTAACCACGTTCATGGAAGGCAAACGCATCCTGAGCAATCAATTCAAATGTCAAGCCTCGGATGCGGCTAGCAGTTCCTGCAAAGCACCGGTCGATGACACTGTCGTCGATACCAAGTGCCTCAAAAATCTGGGCACCTTTATATGACTGCAAGGTGGAGATACCCATCTTGCTCATGACTTTTAGAATACCACCGTCACACGAGGCCTTGTAATTTTCGATGACCTTTTCATCCGATAGTTGCTTACGAATCAGTTTCTCGCGGTTCATTTTGAGGATGCACTCCATAGCGAGGTATGGGTTGATGGCATCAGCGCCATAACCAACCAGAACGCACATGTGGTGGACTTCTCGAGCCTCGGCAGTTTCCACAGCCAGTGCTGCAAGAGATCTCCACTTGTTACGAACCAGGTGATGATGTACAAGACCGGTAGCTAGAAGAGCAGACACAGGAACTCTGTCTACCGAAGTCGCACGGTCAGAAAGAACAAGGACCTTGTCCCCATTTTGTATTGCCTCAGTAGCAGCATCACAAATGGCATCAAGCGCCTCAATATATCCCGGAACGCCTTTCTTCTTCTCGAAGGTTATGTCAATAGTTCTCACAGTCCAGTCTTCGTGCGCCTTGTTAATGTTCTTCAACACATTGAACTCGGCAATACTCAGGATTGGTGAGGGAAGGAGTAGACGGTGGCATTGCGACGCATCCATCTCCAGGAGGTTACCCTGAGGGCCAACGTAACACTCGAGAGACATAACTACAGCCTCTCTAATAGGATCAATAGGTGGATTCGTGACTTGAGCGAAGAGCTGGCGGAAATATTCAAATAAAAGACGTGGTTGTTGGGCAATACAAGCCAACGGGGCATCATTACCCATCGAACCCAACGCTTCCTTCGAGTCGGCGGCCATAGGACCAAGAAGCAAGCTGACCTGTTCAAAGGAGTATCCAAAAGCCTTGAGTCGGGGGTCATTCTGAACTGTGGTGTCGTCAATTCTGTAACTAAGGTCGATATTATGTTGGAGCAACTTCGCATTGATGGCCGGTAGTTTCAAGAGCTCCTTGTCCAACCATGCAGCGAAGTCTTGGCGATGAGAGACGGTATATTTCAGCTCCGAATCATCAATGATCCGACCAGCCACGGTATCAACCAGAAGCATCTTTCCAGGTTGCAAGCGGCCCTTCTGGACTACACGTTCCGGATCAATTTCAACAGCACCAACCTCGGACGCACAAATGATACGATCATCGTCCATGACGTAGAAACGGCAGGGACGCAACCCATTACGGTCGAGATTCGCGCCGCAGTAGCGTCCATCGGAGAACGTGAAGAGGGCAGGGCCGTCCCAAGGCTCCATCTGACAAGCAGCCCACTCGTAGAAAGCAGCCTTTGCCGGATCCATAGCTGGGTTATCCTGCCATGCTTCGGGGATCATGAGCATGACTGCCTCCGGTAAAGAAAGAACACCATTGATCATCAACAGCTCCAAAACATTATCAAAAGCGGCAGAATCAGAACCACCGTCCTCGACGATAGGGTACAGCGAGTCAAGCTCCTCGCCAAAGATATCGGACTTCAGCACACCTTCTCTGGCTCGCATCCAGTTCTTGTTACCTCGGAGAGTATTGATTTCACCGTTGTGCGCAGCCCACCGAAGAGGTTGGGCACGATCCCAAGAGGGGAAGGTGTTGGTGGAGAAACGAGAATGGACCAGAGCAAAGTGACCCTCATAGTCTACGTTGACCAGATCGTGATAGTACTGATATACTTGGACAGGGGCGAGTTGACCCTTGTAGACAATATTCCTGTTACTGAGCGAGCACAAGTAGAACCAATTTGCGAGACCGAGAACATGAGTAGCGCGTTTCCGAAGAACATACAGCTGACGCTCAAAAGTCCTCTCATCGAATAATTCTGGATCTGTGATGTCAGGCTTGTTACCGTCACCGTAAGCCGACTTCAGCACCACGAATGGCTGCATTATAATGGGCTCTCGAGACAGGGCAGCAGGGCCCAGAATGGTGGAATCATGAGGAACCTCACGCCACCCTAACACTCGTAGCCCCAGGGTTGCTACAAGTTCCTCGAATGTGGCCGTAGAGTCCTTTAGCGTCTCTTGATCTGGTTTAAAGAACAGGTTCCCAACAGCGTATTGGCCAAGAGGCGGTAGATCCACTCCGACTTCGCGAGCAAAGTTCTTGATGAAGAATTTATGGGGGATACTCGTCATTACACCAGCACCATCGCCATCCCGAGCATCAGAGCCAACGGCTCCTCGATGCGTCATATTGCAAAGGAGATGGCGAGCTATATTGGTGATAAACCATATTAGTGGACGTTATTTTATATGCTCTTCAATTGGGACCTTACCATCGCTGACGATCTTGTGGCTGGGCTTCCCTTTTATATGGCTACAAAATTGTGAGGATTGTTAGCAACACCACCCAGCGCATTTCACACTTCTTAGCAGTCACTCGAGCACTCACGCAGCAAAGCCGACACCGCAAGCATCCTTCTCATATTCAGGGTCATAAAGACCTTGCCTCTCAGGCAACGTGTTCGCCCAGCCATACCCTTTCTTTGGCTGGTACTCCGAATACTCGTTGGACTTCTGGTCGTCAACTATATTTTGTCCATAGATTTCCTCCAAGTTCAGACCCATTCTTCCGCCGGTGACCGACAGAGAATGGAATGACAAAACTAGGGGAGTGTATGGAGTATTATTTTATTTTATTTTTGTGAAGATAGTCGCAATTTAGGCGGGGCGGGTACGTCACAATATGTTTGGGTCAACAGCGCGGATAGAGGAATTAATGATGAGCTTGTCTGTGACCTAGGGTTCGGTTCAGAGATAGATATGTAAGAATAAGAGGGGAGAAAGAGGAAAGAAGATGAGGAGAAAAAGGAAGGATGGAGGGGAAGGTACTCTGTACTCTCGGAAGAATGGCAGGGTGGGAGAACAGAGGTCCGGGGAATTGACCTCGACTCTCCGGTACAGACAATGTATGTACTCCGTACGGAGTACAGTATGTATTTTATCGGGACCGAACGGACGTTACAAAGAAGGACGGTGTTCCAAGTGGATGGTAAGTGTAGGAAAATACCTGGCTGTGGGGATTAGCCCGTGGCAAATTGGCAATCGGATTGCAGCTGTTCCTTCCACTTGAGGACGTAGTTTTAAGAAAAAGTAGGACGCAAGTAGCTAAGCTTTGGGGTATTGGAGGATTGTACGGAGTAAATGAACTAATTTCCGTTCCCCCTCCCTCACGGGTCCAAAGAAAAAAAGAAAAAAGGAAAAAGAGAAAAGGGAAAAACGAGAGAGGCCATTTGCGTTCTCTTGTTCCCATGGATTATTCCCTCTACCTACTACGGAGTAGACACTTTCTGCCTGTTCAATTCCGCTTCGGGCGAAGACCATTTCTTGCGTCACGGGAAAAGTGCGTTTTCGGCGCCCTCCATCCTTGGTTGAAAAGGCCACCACAACATACTCTAAGAGTAAGGTATGATGTCGATACGGAAGTCCATTCATTATTTGCAAAATAAACTCTTTTAGTTTTGTTTTTTTTTGTTTCTATTCCCCTACAATACTATAGATTTCCTTCTAACATGATATATCAATTCCCTTCTATGCCCAATTAGATAAGTAGTACTCCGTACTAACTATCTATATCATGCTAGAGTACTCCGTACTCCATACTAGTAGCAAGAGAAGGTATCATGGAAAAGATACAGGTAGTAAGAACTCCGTATCTAAGCAGTACTATGAATGCATTGGAATGCAATCCATCCAACCAATTACTATACTACTAAGACTACTAGTAGTGGACGGACTCGGACGCTAATGGAGAGATAAGACACTTCTAACCAATCAGAGACTTGATATTTCAATCTGTTAACCAAGAAGATTAAGTTTCCACTACGTCAAGATCCAACTTGGTGGAGCTCTAGGCTAATTTTAAAGGAATGGATGGCTGCGGTCGGTATCAGTTGGTAAATGTCTTTAATCCACTCGGTACGGGCACTCGGATTTCCTCCATCGCAGGGATAAGTACATACATACATCATGCAAGTCGATACTTCGTAGTCTACTACTAGTAGTAGGCAGGAGGATTAGAAATCCAAACAACTGAACTTAAGTTCCACACCCGACCGCCTAACTTTCCTTCAAGTCACATATCCAGGTATGGAAAACACTGAAATAAATATGAGGAACCTGATTTCAAGGGATGGATATTTTGTGAGAGTCCTCACCTTCAGTTGAATATCAGTTAGGTATAGGATCTGGTTGGAGAGTGTCACCTTGTGAGAACGCATCTTTCAGTTCAAACGAAGGATACACTGCAGGCAGTGGCACTAGCACATTTCCCGGATAATAATCCTAACCAATTCAAAGACTTGGCTTCTTACTTCAATAAATCCAATTTAATACCACCACCAATAATCCAAAAGGACAACCCCACTTCTACAGGATAAGCCGCTTTTTTGTTTCGTAAGTGCTTATTCTTTATCCCAAGTAGTTGTTAAAATGTTAGTCCACTAAAGTCTGTGAGTCCTTTGATAGGCACGTTAGTAGGGAGATGAAGGCGCCAAGGCCATAAAATGACCAGAAAATCAGTCAAGCATACCTGAAAAAAAAAGCTGTTGAGATTGGATAGGTGAACTGCCCAGGTCTACTGCTTCATTATGTATGTACCTACCTTTAAAAAACCAATCACTGGACACTAGTATTCCTTATGGTAGGTATGATCCCTTTTGAAAAGTGTTTCCACTTATGATGAGAACAAATAATAGCCAACCCCCTTCCTCTCTGGCACAATCTACGGAGTAAGGAACTGGACTATGCAACCTACACTAAAATGCGCACTGAGCAATAGATGGCCTGCCGCAATACCGAGAGTACACATTTCCCCTGCTCGTTACACTAAAACTTGCATACCCCACACTACTTCAGTCGGACGATCACTACTATTGAAGTATGTATGTATGTATGTATGTACATACCTATACGGAGTATTAATACGGATTAATCCGTATGTAGCGTCACTACCGTGGCCTTCCCCATTACAAGAGCATACGCGATATGTATTATTGGCAACCGTTGCGTAGGTCAAATTACTGGCACGGAGCAATACCACAGTCCGCTCAGATGCAATTAGATATCTGCTGCCCGACGTACTACCTAGTAGTACGGAGTAAGGTACATACATAGGACATACCTAGGTATAGGTACTAGTAAGTTGGAGTAGCGTCAGCCAATTGTTGAACTTCCACTGCAGCCAGGGCTAGTTCCGACAACGGCCAAGCTGGGAGATTTTCCTCTCCTCCAACAAAGACATGGACCCCTCTCCCGGGAGCATCTCCCCCCATCCTCTCCTAGCCGCTAGTTAATTGACGATTGTTTACTGGACACCCCGTTCAGTTACACACATTCTCCCCAGCCGATCTCGGGGCTCACCGGGGCAGAGTTTCTCCCAGGTCATTCTCTCAAGTCATCAACGCTCTTATCAGACAAACTAATCTTTCACCACTTACGGAGTACTCGATACCATATCTGCATTTCTCTTAGTATTTCTCGTATTTCTGAACAACCCCCTACTACTAGTCTGATTACTAATGAGTCATGACCTCAAGATTTCCCGGGGAAAATCCACCCCCATGGCACTTGTTGATCGATCCCGGCCAATGAGAACGGTTGAATTAACCAGCACCCCGCTTTACGCTCAGGGGTTTTCTTAATCCCGTGACGGCCCCGATAAGAGCCGAAATTCAGATAATTACAATGATAATAATAATACATAAATCAATCGATTTCTCAAGCTCTGGTGTCCAGTGTCCACCCGCCATTGGGGATACCTTGATAGATCCCTGATCAGGATGGATCATTAGATCTTGACTAGTACCACCAATCCGGCATTAATTCCCCCCCAGTGCCTATACTACGTATCACTTATACACAAAAAGGGGGTAATTAGCTCCTGAACACGGTACTAGGCCTTTAGGTAATCTACCTGAGAACAAGAGAGCAAAGATTTAAATATTCATTTCCCGCCTGCTGGTCGATCAAATGCAGTGGATTAGTAGCGCCGAGATATCATCAAAGAGTATACTCCGTAAGTGCAAAGGGATTGAGAGTGACTCAACCTCTAACAATGCAGATGGGTTCTAGGGATACCGTATGTCGGCAATGTTGTCGATGGAACAGCCGCGTCACATTGTGTACGAAGTACTCCATAGACTACAGAATACACGCTCAAGCCGTCCCGAACTTCCGATTTCATCATTGCGCTCCTCTGTTAATACCACGGGCATCACATGATCAGGCGGAGATGCCAATGTTTCCGGTTTCCGTTTTCTCCCGATGCTTCCTGATCAGTTTTGTCCGCTTTGGGTTCACCGGGACGCTGGTCAGTCCATGGAGCGGAAGACGTAACATAAGGCCTCGGGAGAATTTGGAAACCATTGTTGAAACGGCCGAATACCGGGCTGTGGTACCGTTTCAGAAGGTATGTATTGATATTTGGATATGTATGTACTGTACGGAGTACGTATGTAAGTATGTATGTACATACAATAGTACGTACTACTATAGTAGTCTAGTACATACAATGCAGCTAGCTTATTATGTGCCGTACTCCGTACATGATTTGTCTTTTCCGTGGTGTTTTATCAATATCTGGAATACTTGCATGGGTGACGGGCATAGAGGCCGTCTTTAGTTAGAGCCGAGCACATGGACGGATGGATGCGTTGCCTGACTTAGTTCGATATCTGACCACTTTATCATGGATCAGTGTATTGTGTTTCTCCATTGGAAGATTTTCGCATGAGGGCTGAATGCTATTATGGCCTGACTTGAAATCCAACCAGCAGGTATCTAAGTATCTATCTATCGAAGGCTTCAAAAATATCACAGCTTAAGGTTTTTGGGTCAGCGATGTGACGGATTTGAATTTATGATTATTATTATTATTATTAGTATTATTATATTGATAGAGGAGGAGTGGTTGGTCCACAGAATCAAGCAACCTCGTAGCCAGCAAAACAATGGAATCATCCTACAGTGCGGAATTAAGAAATTTAATGATCTACCGGTGCTGGTGAACTTTTCCCCGCGTTGCCGCGGAGCTTAAACTCGGAGTTCAGTTACAGACTCATTTTCCTTTGATCATAATTCATCCGCCTCGCGACTTCTATCTACGGGCATCCCTACTTGCAGAATGGTTGTTTATTGACATAACCTGCACTGCTGCCTACCTACTACTAGTAGGTACCTTTAGTGGTTGATACCTATTTCTTCCTTCCTCGGCAAAAGATGATTCGTATAGTCTGAATGTTTAAGTCAATTTATTTTGACCATAACAGGGAGACGTGGTTCTCGAAAACAGCAATCGACGCGCACACACAAAGATTGGCCCCCCCAAGTGCAATTGCAATTTAGCTGAAGTAATTTATGATTCTATCTTGGATAACAATACAAGGTCTCAAAATTTCAGGCGGTATATCGCCTTGTCTTGTCTTTTTTTTTTTTTTTTTTTTGACGGAACATGATGCTCTCCCTTCCGCTTATCACCCCCCGCGATGTATGTGACATCCTTTGTGAAAACCCCCTATCCAAATTTGGAGATGACAGAATGCGCAGCTGAGATATCTCTATATCTAATTAGTCCCATGAGCTCTGGTTCGGATCCTCCCAGTCCTCCCGTTCCTCATCCCACCACCATCAATCCCATGGAGAAACGCAAGGAAATCTCCGTCGCAGTGGTAGCAATACTATGAATGGACGTGCTTTCGTCGCCCCTACCACCTCCGGTAATACTCTTTCATCATTACTCCTCGAAGAACGTGCGCTCCGTGCCCGCAAGAACAACATCGCCTCGTTCGGTTACTCCTGGATCAAACCTGCGGGGTGTGCCAAGACCATGTTGGGGATGAAAGAAGAAGAGGCCGAAAGGGAGGAAGCGCTTGCCGCTGCTGCAGCAGAGATGGCTGCCGCCGCGGTTGCTGAGACTGGAACGGATGGGATGGATGAGTTTGATGCACGACATGGCGATGGACAAGAGGACACGGGCATGGAGAGGGATTTGGACGATGATATTCCTGACGCAGATGCGGAGGGCCTCGTAGAGGAAGGGGAGGAGGGTCTGGAAGAAGATGATGCTGTTGGTGAAGAGGAATATATGGAACGGGATCTGGACGATGATATTCCTGAAGCGTTCCCTGGTGGTGATGATGGGATCGATGATGAGGGATTCGGGGAAGAAAACGATGATCATTTTGATAATCAGCTAGATCTGGACGATGAGATTCCCAGTGCTGGTGACATGGACGATGAAATAGAAGAAGGGGGTGAAGAAGGCATCAGCCGTGATCTGGACGATGATATCCCTGAGGCTGCAGAGTATCAGTCCGAACACGAAGATGAATGGCAACATACCGACACAGATGCCGAATTCGACGACGAGGATGAAGTCAGTTTCTCACACGATCCATTTACGCAAAATCAACGAGCTAGTGTGACTAGCAGTCGTGGTCTGCCTCCAGCACCTATTCGTGCTCAAGAGACAGAGGCCCAACGCCGATTTCTCCAACGTTGGAGTGGCGGTGGTGATGCGTTCGATACGAGCAGCATGATGGTTGATGAAGATGATCTACGTGCATCTGTTAATAGTCAGGGGAGTCGACGAAGCTTGTTTAGCAGGTTTCCTAGACCTGGACGTCGAGCTGGAGGACCTAGGGATAATTTCGACTAACTCCAGCTATTGAGTCGGTTGGCGATCAATACATGTGCCAGCCTAGGTATTTGTTTTTATACAGTCTTTCAGCCCACTGGGCAGGGTGAATGGCGTACCGTCTGCAGGCAAGGGTCACGGGTCACAGGTCACAGGTTTGGTACTTACAGGAACCCTTTTGGAGTCTGGTGGATCACTGGGCTGCATTTGGAATTTCTCATGGCTTTATAGCTTGCTTTCTATAGATTGATAACCCAGTAGACTAAGTTGCCTTTTATTTTTATTTTATTATATATATATGTGATTTTTTTTACGGTGTGGACAATTTCCTTGGATCTCTTCAAGTGCATGCCAACAACCATCATGATGGATTCTCTAGCTATATATACCCATAGGTAACACATGTTTCATGGTTCCAGAGCTCTCAGGCTTATAGTGTCTTAGACTGCCAGCTTGCATATGAATTCAATGAATACTGGGTATTTCAACATCTAGGACAGGGGGCTACACTCACGAAATAACGTAGGACACTACTCCGTACCGTCACGTATATATCCTTTTGACAAATGAAAATTGACAGATGAGAAGAGAATGCTCTCCGTTAACGCAGTACTCTTTCTATGTTTGTCGCCGAGTGGCTGTTATATACACAAGTAAGAGGGTACATTAGAAAAGAGCGGTTGAACTGAATCAAGCATATTATCCTCAACTCCACGCATGCATCAACATCATGATCATCATAATGATAACGGATAAGATAACCGCGACCTCAGAACAGGAGATATTAAACGTAATCGCGTGTGGAGAAGACATATATAAAAGTGAAGATCGAGGTCAATATTTAACAGTCGCACATCATCAAAGGTCGCAGTGAAAGATCGCGGAAAAATGAGCAGGCAAAAAATACACCACAGCTCAGGAGTCATGCACGTTTGTCATTCGTCAGAAGTATTAGCAAGAGAATAATTAGCAGGTTATAGGGTTCGGGTGCATTCATGGATATTCTTCACAGGAAGGCGAAGGGGGTGTGGATCGAAAAGGCATCAGAGAGATAATGTGTTAGTTGCCACAGCGGACTCAAGAATCAATGGGCCTTTGCAAAAAGTCATTCCCAGATCGTTCAAGTCATCCACACATAAGCGAAGAGTACGAAAACAGCCAGGAAGAAAGTCAGCCATACGCGCCAGCCAACGCCTGTCCGTTGCGCCATTCGCAGCATGCGATTCATATTTCCTCTTATACGGAGACGAGTGTTATCAAAGGTATCATTAAGCTCCGCAATGGTCGAAGTATCACGGATTTCTTCGCCAATAGCAAGTGTAAGCTAGATTCGACATCAGCAATTGAATATATACAACCAATGAAGTAAGGGGAATAGGGAGCCTACATCTTTCAACATCTTGACTTTCGCGCTGATGCCTTCTACCTCGGTATCATTCTGCGACTCAAGATGAGACAGAACAGCATCTGAGTAGTGGCCCCTGTTTCGGTATTAACATTCTGCATCGGCGAATCAAGATGTTCGTCTTTGACACTTACTTTGCATTTGGCGTCGCAGTCCTATAACCCCCTCCTATAGAGGCCCCATTCACGGACTCATTGCTGGGATATTCTCTATAACCATATCCGCCCACGCGGCCAGGCGATCTACTGGCAGGTCGGGAATCGCCACCATACGAGTCAAAGAGGGAGGATGACGCTCGAGGATCACGCTGGTGAAGATTGGAGTGTGAAAATCTGAAATTTTATACCAGGGAACCATTAGTCAAGGGAAATGTGGGGAGGATTTTGAAATCAACATACCGTGAAGCCATAACAAGTAGCAAGGTAAATGAATTCAACCCGGTGACAAGAAAGTCAAAAAAGGTATCATGAATTGATCATTTGCGAGATGCTAGTTCGCAGGCATCTCGTCCTTAAGAGACCTCACCAAACGCTTTTGGTTTGAACAAAGCCGTTTCTGTGGTTTGAGGCGACATGCAGTTTGGGTACAGCAATCAATACTTAGTAGACTCAGGACAAGTACTCCATATTTCAAGTCAGCAACCAGTCACGGCAGGTTACCATTCTTGGAACCGGAGAAGTATTCCTAATCTGGAAAGGTGCCATTTCTTCCATCAGTTTAATGATATTCAATGAATAGACCCAGTGTACGGAGTACTCCGTAGTATTTGACTGGAGAGAAGTAGATGGTTATGAGACTTGATGGTCCAACTCAATAAAAATTATCGCTGTATTTTGTAACTACGCCTACTTGATAGCGTCTTGTGTCTTGGTAGCTGCACGAGATTTCCACATTACGGGGCAAGCGGCCAAAGCAGGTAGTTTTTCTCAGAAAGGACTGACTCATTGTAGGGATAGTAGCCATCATGGATTCATCCTTAGTCCCATAAACGTTGCCAATTGTTTTTTGGAAGAGGTAGAAAAGGAGGAGAAAAAAAATTATATATGAAAATTGGTTGATGTGATAACTATCCGGAAGTCCGAACAGAAGAGTTAACCCCCCAAATAAACCTGCGCCAATCACTAATCCCTCGTCATCAAGGTGATTTTATGAGTCGTCAAACAATCCAATTTAGTCGCGCATGCTATCGTCATTGTTATCAGGTGCAAAGTCCTCATCATCTTCATCATCGTCACCCTCATCGTCCTTGAGTTTTTCCGCGGCCTCCTGGAAGTCGATTGTCTTTCCGCGTGTCCGTCGCCCGCCACGAATGATATTATCGGCAGAGATTGGCTCGAGGCTGTCACCATCATCCTCATCTTCTTCTGCAAGGGAAAACAGGGTCAACGTGTGAACTGGATAGGGTTGCTTGGAAGTGAACATAGGTCGAATGGACTGAGTCTTAAAAAGGTGTTTTCAAGATTTACCTTCCATCTAGTGAAAACGGACGGTACAGTTAATTGCAAGGCTTTGCAACGGTTGTTAGATGTCTTGCAAACTCACAATGTCTTCATTTTCACTCTCGTCACTTTCACCTTCGTCCATGCTCATCTCCATTGGATTGGGATCCTGTGTAGCCTTGCCCTTCCCCTTGTCGGTGCCAGGGGTATTAGCGGCGGGATCATTGCTTAGAGTGGTAGCTTGGTTCTTATCACCCATGGTGGATAGTGAAATTGAGGTATGGTTTATTTGTACACACAAAGATCAAAGAATAAGATTGAGGTAAAAGGGTGTGGAGGAGATGCAGGGTAGCTTGGTGAAAGGATGGTAAATTTTCAGACCGGGGAAGAACGGTGTAGACCTTAAATAGTGAAAGTAAGGGTTTGAAGGTATGAGAGAGCAATAGCACTTCTCAAGTTGCAAGGGGATAGAGATTCACCTTAACTACTAAGGTACGGAGTAGTCTAGTACTAGTACCAGTAGGATCTCTGTAAGGTAAGGTACCTTTTCCCCCGGGCCCAGTAATTGTTGATTGGCTACAACGCTTAAGGATCAGCGATGCTGTTCCCGTGACGGGGTCTTTTCCTTTCTAGGAGGTAACTCATAACATTAACTTACTTAATACTTAGTACTTCGTAGAGAGTAGTAGTTTACTCCGTACGGAGTATACGGAGTACATATAATGGAACCTTACAATTTTGTATAGGTACTTCTCGAGAACTTGAAAATATTCCATAGCTCACCTGACTACGGAGTATTCTGTTCTGTTCTGAATTAAAGCACAATGTACTGAGTACATGTGCAAGTCATCACTTTTCTTATTTGGATCGAGATATCTGGTTATCCAGGGATAACATAGATATGCTTAGATGGAAAAGATGGTTGTAGTGTTGGAAATAGAAAGGGAGAAAGGGAGTTCTTGCTTTTTGCCAGTTGGCAGAGGTGACGGTAAAGTTCTAGAATTCTGAATTAGGAATAGTGGCGAAGAGAAAATCAGAATCATCCATGATGGCAGAGCCTCCTCGTAAGAATAAATCCAACTTACGGAGTACCAAGTTGAATAATTTATTGAAAATAAGAAAATATAATCCTTGGGGATCAGCAGCAGGGCATGAAATTAAAATTATATTCGATCATGCTTCCAGTCTACTCCGTACTACGAAGTACATATGTATCTACAGTACAGTACAGTACAGTACAGACCGGTCAAAAATTTGGTCAGTTTTTTTGGTGGCTGCATTCAGTCAACGATGACTTCATGGGAAAACCTTCTGAATTCTATTCGAGAGAAGATGATGTATGTGTATGTAGTAGTGGGGGAATATCGCGCATATTGAATGGAATTTAAAGGAACTCAATCGATCAGGGTGACAAGGAAGTTGAAGATGAAAGAAAAGATCTAGTATTGATAGGAGATAGGATACTCCATTACCTAGAGGAAAGTCAAAGAAACAAAATTGAAGATCATATGTGTGCTAAGAGCAAATACTTTGAAGTTGGAGGACTTTGTATCAAAAGTTACCATTCAAAAAAGGATCACATACTCTGTATAAAGATGAAACAACTTGTCCGTAATCACCCAACAAAAAAAAAACTTGAAAGAAACAATGAAGAATTGTCATTACCGCTACCACTTAGAACCCCTCCACTTTTTTATTTATTTTTTGTATAATATTTAATATATAGATAGATAGATAGACATATAGATATATACTCCGTACGAAGTACATATTAATGGAATTTAATGCATTTTCTAAATTACGAGAGACAACTAGAATCATCGTGAAAATAGTAGAAAGTACAGAGTACAAAAAATCAATCCCCCCCAAAAGGCAATGGAACTGTCCAGAATCCCAAACTCACTGACAAAAAAAAAAAAAAATCCTCGCCCGACCCGTGCGGGCGAACACCATCGAAGCCCATGGATGCCCCTCGAAGCTATGACTTGCTAGAAGTTTCGCTGGAGCAGTAACTCACCGCCCACCACTATATCAACTGTAGCGCTCGCACAATCTCTGCTTCCCCCTCATCTCTCACACAACTAAATTTCTTCTCTCACTAACTCGGTTTTTCTCTCTTGTTCTCATACTCTCCAATTAAGGAGTCACCCTGTACATTACCTTATTTATTCTCCTTGATTCCCCCTTCTGTTACGAATTTCTTTCCTCTTCTTTCTATCTTTTCTTAACGAATTACCCCTCCCACTCTATTCACAATGGCCCCCGCTGTCGGTATTGATTTGGGTACCACCTACTCTTGTGTGGGTGTGTTCCGTGATGACCGCATTGAAATTATTGCCAATGACCAGGGTAACCGTACCACACCTTCCTTCGTGGCTTTCACCGATACCGAGCGTCTCATCGGTGATGCCGCCAAGAACCAGGTCGCTATGAACCCTCACAACACTGTCTTCGATGCTAAGCGTCTGATCGGTCGTCGTTTCAACGATGCTGAGGTTCAGTCTGATATGAAGCACTGGCCCTTCAAGATCGTCGAGAAGGCTGGCAAGCCCATTATTCAGGTGGAGTTCAAGGGCGAAGAGAAGCAGTTCACTCCTGAGGAAGTCTCCTCCATGGTCCTGACCAAGATGCGTGAGACCGCTGAAGCCTACCTTGGTGGTACCGTCAACAACGCCGTCATTACTGTCCCCGCCTACTTCAACGACTCTCAACGTCAAGCTACAAAGGATGCTGGTCTCATTGCCGGCCTGAACGTCCTCCGTATTATCAACGAGCCTACTGCTGCCGCTATTGCCTACGGTCTTGATAAGAAGACCGAGGGTGAGCGCAATGTGCTGATCTTCGACTTGGGTGGTGGTACCTTTGATGTTTCTCTTCTCACCATCGAAGAAGGTATCTTCGAGGTTAAGGCCACCGCTGGTGATACTCATCTTGGAGGTGAGGACTTCGACAACCGCCTTGTCAACCACTTTGTCAATGAGTTCAAGCGCAAGCATAAGAAGGATCTCACTACCAATGCTCGTGCCCTTCGTCGTCTCCGTACCGCTTGTGAGCGTGCCAAGCGTACCCTCTCTTCTGCTGCCCAGACCTCCATTGAGATCGACTCTCTCTTCGAGGGTATTGACTTCTACACTTCCATTACCCGTGCTCGTTTCGAGGAACTCTGCCAAGACCTCTTCCGTGGCACCATGGAGCCCGTTGAGCGTGTCCTCCGTGATTCCAAGATCGATAAGTCTTCTGTCCACGAGATTGTCCTGGTCGGTGGTTCCACCCGTATTCCCAAGATCCAACGCCTCGTCTCCGACTTCTTCAACAAAGACCCCAACAAGTCTATCAACCCTGATGAGGCTGTTGCCTACGGTGCTGCCGTCCAGGCTGCGATCTTGTCTGGTGATACCTCCTCTAAGTCCACCAACGAGATCCTGCTGCTTGATGTTGCCCCTCTGTCCCTTGGTATCGAGACTGCCGGTGGCGTCATGACTGCTCTCATCAAGCGTAACACCACCATTCCTACCAAGAAGTCCGAGACCTTCTCTACCTACTCCGACAACCAGCCTGGTGTGTTGATTCAGGTCTACGAGGGAGAGCGTGCTCGTACCAAGGATAACAACCTGCTCGGCAAGTTCGAACTCACTGGCATCCCCCCTGCTCCTCGTGGTGTTCCTCAGATTGAGGTCACCTTCGATCTTGATGCCAACGGTATCATGAATGTTTCCGCTATTGAGAAGGGCACTGGCAAGACCAACAAGATCACCATCACGAATGACAAGGGCCGTCTCTCTAAGGAGGATATTGAGCGCATGCTTGCCGAGGCCGAGAAGTTCAAGGCCGAGGATGAAGCTGAGTCTTCTCGTATCCAGGCCAAGAACGGTCTCGAGTCTTACGCCTACTCCCTCAAGAACACCATCAACGAAGGCAAGCTCACCATCTCCGACTCCGACAAGGAGAAGGTCTCCAGTAAGGTGGATGAGATCATCAGCTGGCTCGACAGCAACCAGACCGCCACAAAGGACGAGTACGAATCCCAGCAGAAGGATCTTGAAAGGTTTGTGAAATGAATCTCCCCAACCTTTATCTTTGACCCATCCAATGCTAACGTCGCTTTAGTGTTGCCAACCCCATCATCTCTGCTGCCTATGGTGGTGCTGCTGGTGCTGCCCCCGGTGCTGCCCCCGGTGGCTCCACCCGCACTGCTGACGAGGTTGAGGAGAAGCCTGAGGAGCTTGACTAAACGTCTTGAACGACAATGCTTTCGTTCTTTCTTTTACCTCGTTGCTGTTTGCGGATAGGCGATCGGCTTTAATGGTTCTGTTGTTTAATATTCACTGCCTGTTTCCTTTCTAACGAATTTATGGGATTTTCTTTTTTTTTGTGCATGACTGCATAGATCCAAGTTTGTTTTTGACACATGATGATCTGCAGACCTTGGGAGGGAAAAAGTTCTTACGAACAATCAATTCTTCGTTGCCTTGGTTCCATTCCATGTATCGTAGAATACAGTAATTGAAGTTTGATTTTTCTACTCTATCTTCCACATTCAATTCTTTTAAGGATATAATTGTCAGAATCATGGGAGGAACGTATAGAATACATGATTACACCATACTCACAATCCTCACTTATCCTGTAGTATGGTACCTTGAGTCTCAGCACTCCCTCACATCGATCTCAACTCTGTATTCATAATTCATAAACCCTCAAAATCACCCGCCCACCATCTTCGTAACCTTCTTTCTCCCATTTGCAAAACCTCCTTGTATCCGATTTCCTGAGGCCCTTCGGGGACTTTCTCGCGCTGGTCCCGACGGATTCGGACAAAGGCAGCAGAGATACCGATTGCGAGAGCGAAAATAGGATCCCCGGCTCTGTGTATTCGCCCAAATTGACAATATCAGTAGTTTGGTCTTCGCAAGGGTTCGAACGATAGAAATGGGAGCACGCTTAGTGTGGAATTATGTTTGACTGGAGACGATGGACTCGCAACGTACTTGGATATTAAATGGACCGGCATTACGGCCGTGGGGTACGTACCAGTTTGTTGGATGGGTACAATGGCATCCATGTGAGATATCACGACTTATTTGAGTGGTTCATCACGTGACTACGATGCTCGGTCTCCCTGTTTATATAAGGCCCTTGATGGCCTGAGTACATCAACGATCCTGGAGTTATAATAATGCTATTGAGCCAACGGTTATGACGGTGTATTGATTAATTAAGTGGAGTTCATTCTTTTAACCATGAGTCTTAACCCATAACTCAATCGTACCAAATAAAAATAGAATAAGAGAAAAAAAGTCTATCAAAATACAAATGGCCTAACACTATGGTCTATTATGGTACCGACAGCCGCACGAAGGGAAAGAAGACCAAAGCTTGCTATTATAGATCATTCCTGTGCCCTTCTCTTTCATACGACTTGGCCAAACGCGGGGATCAACGTCTGAGCCAGCCAGAAGCTGAAAACAAGCTTGGGCCCGGTCATTAGCAGCTTAGGCGTCAGGCCCTTGAAGAAACTGGAGACACCCTCGTTCTTAGCCATATTCGACAGGATGCGGAAACCGGACTCCGGGTTCTCGAAGTTGCGGTTCTGGATACGAGTCTTGATCACATCCAGAGGAGCCGACACGACCAAAGAGGCACTGGCACCACAGACGGAAGCCACGAAATTCTGGCCCCAAGAAGCCGCGTTGTAGTCCGTCAGGTTGTATATATACTCCTTAGCGAAGGCAGAACCACCAAACAGCTGGCTTTCAGATTAGCATTTAAGCAGAATTAATCCAGTGAGCCGAGTTATGAGCATACCGCGAAAGATCCAGGTGCATTCCGAGCGGCAGTCCAGCCGGCACCACGATAAAGTCCCATGCCTTCATCGGAGATAATCTTGAAAAGACCGCGACCACGGAAAGCCTCGGGATTTGTCTGACGCTTGATCTTCAGGACATCCAAAGGAAGAAGGACGATTTCACCAATACCAATCAAACTAATTCCGATGTCAGGCACGATTAACTTGATTGGGCACTTCTACGACGAGAGAACAAACCTTCCGGCAGTGGCGTGCATGATGGCCTTCCCAGTTCCCTTTCCGAAAGCATTATCGAAGTCGGCTCCGTGATGCTTGGCCAGGTAATCCCTTGCGAAAGGTTGGCCACCATACTTGTAAATTCGTTGCAAAACCTCAGGGTATCTGTCAGCCAATAACAGTGTGTGCCTGCACCTTATTTACTCTACACACCTTGTAGCCAGCAGCATAACCAAGACCAGGGAAGAGGGAGGTGAACTTGCGGCCCAAAGAAGCGTTGGCATATTCTTTGAAAACGACCTGGTTCATACCATCGATCGATGTGATCTAAGTCCAGATACAGTTATTCTATGTATACGATAGACAATATTGCAAAGAGCAGTGCTTACCCGAGTTTGGTTGCTCATCAATCGCTTTGCAGTTGTATCAACCTTTTCGATCACATTAGCATGAAACAAGTAATCTAAACGGTTATTAGGGAATAAAACAGTCTAAGGATTAGATCGTACAGGATGGAATATCAATAGCTCCGCAATTCCAGCGGTTCCTGATGTACTGTCTTAGCAACTGAACGGTCCACGAGCTCGACAACACAAACTTACCCGAACCCAGAAGTCGAGCAGTTGCGGACTCCTTCTTAACATCGTTGGAGGCAGAGCCGGCACCGGCCTGAGCAATGGCGGGAGACATCTTTTTCTTTTCTCTTTTCTGTAGATGTGTGTTGTGAACAAAAGTCGTTTGTTGATGCGAATTGAATTTTAATTTTAGTTTTAGTTTTCTTTTTTTTTTTTTTTTTTTTTTTTTTGTTTTTTTTTTTTTTTTTTTTTTTTTTTTTTTTTTTTTTTTTTTTTTTTTTTAATTTTTTTTGGCGTTAGCTTTCAAAGAGAAGGGTCGGAACAAAGATACGTGAGAGAAATAAACTTGAGATGTATCACAAGCGAGGGAAAGATGACGGGAGGAGGAGAGCTGGACAATATAATCAATTAAATCATAAAACAGAGGCGAACGCAAAAAAAACTCCAAGAACGAGGTGAGAAGATGCAATCATGCAAAGTCGCAGTTGTTTTGCGCCGACTCGGACTTTTGATAAATGAGAAATCCCCGCTACTCCCAAAGAGGGACTGGACCACCGGCACCTGATATCGGAAGTGGAGGATTAAGTAATCATAGGTCTAACCTACATTTAGAGAGGACGGATGGTCATAGATATTGATAACATTGTATAACGATGTCCCCAAGAGAGATCTTTCACCACTACTTTGCTTCAATCGGTTGACTACCTAATCATTAATGAGAAAACATATCAAAAAGGAATTGCATTTGAACCATGAGAGTGAAAAATGTCTTTGCCGATAACGGTCATGACGAGAATACAGAACACCTGATATAACGCCTGCACACATGAAGCATCACCGCAAAATCTAACCAGCTCGTTCGCTTCATTCCGGAGTGGCTGGTCACATATCCGGCCCCAAAACAAAGCACATACTAACGGCGGGGACGGTTACATAGCTTGAAAGAACTGCATGCGAAGGCTTAAAGGTCACCGAAGGTGTTTTCCCCGGAATATCTGGAGAGCATGTCAAAACGTGCCAGAAGGGTTATCGAATGATCAAAAACATACGTGATGTACAGAAAGCCATCTTCATCCTTATGTTCTTCGTAGATACTGCTCATGAGTGCTGCTGTTGGCGGTAACACCTCGTCGACGAAGATGAAGATAGCCTTCTCGGGAGACAGCTTAATACGCTTGCGGATAACATAGACAAACTGTCCAACGGTGAGGTCGGCGGGAACGAGATACTTCTTTTTGTCGATAGTGGCAATATCTGATTTCTCGACCTTTTCACAGATTACCTACAAGGTAGAACTCGAGTTAGCATTCCAAACAAGCGGTGAGTAGACCCTTCACTCCCCCGAGAAAAAGCAGCCCAGGGGAGAGAAGTATTATCTTCACGGAACAATGGATTTAGATGATGGTGTCCATACTGGAATGCGATCTGCGTATTTCTGACGGATACGTTCGGCTTCTGCCTTGCGCTTCTCAAAGGGGTGCTCGTCCTTGAACTTTGAGCGCATATTGATAGTTCAAAATCAGTTAATCAATAAGATGATTTGGAGCAATATGAATACTAGGGAGGTAAACAAGATGGACTTAGATGGTGTAAGGTGCGAAGCGATGATGCAAAAGAGATGGTTGGTCTACGAGGTAGCAGTAGGGAGAAGATGGATGATGACAAAAGGGAGAGCAAAGCCCCGCGTCATGAGTAGTTCCACGGCTGATAAGGCCGCCAGGCAAGAGCGGATCACGGGGAGGAGGCGGTGAACATCCCCACACGTGAGTCCACTGTCATGTGTCCCTGTCATTCATTCACTACTCCGTACTAGATGAACACACCTCATATTTTCACGGGAAGAGTATCATCTGGCTACCTTGGATAGTTGATGACACTTCAGATCTTGGATCTTATATAGAGTACTAATTACTCTACAATAGATAGCCCATAGAGAGCTGTGGGTTGTCAGCCTCCACTTGATCAGCGGCTAAACTAGGTACACTCTTTCCCCATACAGAGCTCTTGATAGGCTCTCTTCCTGGAATATGCAGTTCATATGACTATCATGCTCAATCTCCCAAGTATATGGGCAGTTCCTATTATATTCTGACTTTCACTCTCGCCTATCCTGCTTTTAAATCCGACTCAAAACTGTCATAAACTTTTGTCGACCCATGATTCCTGGTATTTAAGTCCACCTTTTGATGCAAACAATACAAAATGCTCTTTTCGTCGGCTCTGCCAAACAATACAAACACCACCAGTCCGAATGTTCTGACTCTCAAAGAGTCCTACGGGTGGTCCCATACTACAGTTCTGGTCCAAGGCAAAGTAACCTCAGCAAGCTATTACTCTTCATCCTCGAGTAGGTGGAACCATTTGGAATCGCGTGCGCCCACTCCTATTGTTCCGACACCACCTGATCCCTCCACAGATCAGCCAATCCTTAAAAATCCGTTATAAGTATGGCTTTATCCCGGCCATATGTACCTCTTCGGAGGTCACTCTGCCATTTCTCATCGCGGAACAGTTGCACTCCTCGTAACTTGCGGGGTGCATTTCGCAGGTATTCATCAGAACAGCAACCCCGCGAACCGAAACCTTTTACCGTGTGGAGGCCATACCTTCGACTGGCCGTTGGCATCCCATTTATCGGGGCTTTGATATATTCAATGGTAACAACATGTTTTAAGGCCCCAAGGTGCCCCATCATTGTGATTTTGATCTGATTTATGATACAGATGACAGGTGAAGTAACCGAACTTGACTCCCCGTCGATCATGGAGCTCGATGAGGCGTTGAAGAAGCAGGCGTCAATTAGTGAAAGCTCCCCAATGCGTTTACGAATGGAAAAATTAATTAAGGAGCACCAAAAGAAAATTGTGGATGAGTTGGGCAGAGTTGACGGCACACAATTCAAAACTGATACCTGGACGCGTCCCAATGGGGGAGGTGGCATATCCTGTGTACTCCAGGATGGTAATGTTTTCGAGAAAGCTGGTGTCAATGTATCTGTCGTGTATGGCGAATTGCCTCGGGCAGCTATTGAGAAAATGAGGGCCGACCACAAGTCGTTTGTCAGTGCAGATGTGGACTCTCTGGAGTTTTTCGCTGCCGGTCTGTCTCTGGTCTTACACCCCCACAACCCAATGGCGCCGACAGTCCATCTGAACTATCGCTACTTCGAGACGTCAGACCCTAAGGATCCCATCAATGGGGATAAGAATTGGTGGTTTGGTGGTGGTACGGATCTGACCCCTTGCTACCTATTCCCTGAAGACGCCAAGCATTTTCACCAGACAATCAAAGACGCCTGTGATAAGCATGACGCAACGTATTACCCCAGGTTCAAGGCCTGGTGCGATAAATATTTCTACCTTCCGCATCGCCAGGAGTCTCGTGGTGTTGGTGGTATCTTCTTTGATGACCTCGATGCCAACTTCTTAGAGTCGTCGGCGACTTCATCACAGAATCCTCAGGAGACTTTATTCTCATTTGTTTCTGACGCACTTGCTTCTTTCCTTCCGTCCTATGTTCCTATTGTTGAACGTCGAAAGGATATGCCGTTCACGCCTGCCCAAAAAGAATGGCAACAGCTTCGACGTGGGCGCTACGTCGAATTCAATCTCGTTTATGACCGCGGCACCAGCTTTGGTCTACGCACCCCCAATGCTCGTATCGAAAGTATCTTGATGAGTCTCCCTCGTACTGCAAGCTGGGCCTACATGGATCCAGTATCAGGTACCCGGACCGATGCTTCTGCGGAAGAAGAAGATCTGGGTGAGGACAAGGGGCGTGAAAAGGAAATAATGGAAGTTCTGAGACATCCCAGGCAATGGGTGTAGAATCATGTGTCTAAATCTAGATCAAATCTTTTCTTCGTCTGTACATTATCAAATATGTTGTGAAACTTGTATGTGAATCGTGCATACCACCATCTTTACATGTATGTCTCTGTAGGTTTATGTGAAAAGGGTGTCTGATAACCATCAACGTTTGATAATGACATGTAAGTATGACCTTTTGGAAACAAAACAAAAAAGCTCTCACATCATCTGATTCAAAACTGATGACATGATCTGGACGGGACCGTATATCCTCTATACCATCGACAATTAACTGGGCCATGTTGGAGCCATACTATGTGACGATGTACTAGTAGTATCATTATATATATATACTTCTATTTATATACTATACTTATACTTATAGCCGCCTCAAATCATATGTTCAAGATTGTGACAGTAGTAGTAGGTACTCCGTAGTTCCCATACAGAAAACTCAGGTCACTAAATGAACCAGAATTATATCATATTCTTAATAGCAGCAGTCTTCTAAAATTTTTAAAGAGTATATCGAATTAGTGGTAGTTTGAATTAGTTAAAGAAATGCCACTGGATGTGTTTACTAATTTACTACTATCAAGTAGGAGAGAGGCCCCAAGTAAGTTAATTCAGGTCGATGGTACTCCATATGTTCATACATACGGTCCCGATCTGGATAAGTTGATATACTGTGAGCAATCTAGAGACTCAGACATATATAAAAAGTCATGAAGAGAAAAGAAAGGGAGGAAGGAATATACAAGGGAAAAGACATCAAACTAGCGAAGAATGGAAGAGGGAAAAATGATATATATATATATATATATATATATATATTTTTTCGTTTTATGGAAGTCAGCCTTCACCTTAGTACATACCGATCATTCTATCGACCAGCTACTAAGCTCCTTTGCCTCGCTAACCAGCCCTTCTGAGCATCAGCCAGACTCGACCCGTGACGATACCTCGACACGGGAACATTATTGTTCTGTAGCCGGCTTTGCATCTCATACCAGGCGGAGCTCACAAGGGCGAGCTCTCGCGTCTGAGCATCTACTATCTTCTGAAGTTCGATCTGTGTACATCATGAGAAGTTAGAAGAGGTAAAATGGAAAGCAGAAGAAGGCGCAGGAAAACCGTCCCCCATAAAAACGAATGGACAGATAAATAGACAATGGTGGGTACTTACCTCGCGTTCCTTGGGTATACTTTCATCCGCATCGTCTTCAAAATGTTTTAGTCGCTCCTGTAGGAACTTAATGTGTTCGTTTTGATTATAAATATACTGCAAAGGATATTTCCATGTTAGTTTTCGAAGTGCGATCATATTACCACTTGGGTACGAGGAGTTGCTTTCACTGACCTCGGCGCGTTGGGCCAACCTCTCTAGGTTCCGCTCAATCAGCTCAACAACTTGCTTCGTGAGCTCCATACCAGACTTCTTGGAAGCCTCGGTGGCATCACCGCTGTCCTGTGCTGCAATCTCTGCTAGCAGCTTCTTCATTTCCTCCATTGTTTCCTGATCCTCCACGTGACTCCCAGCAATCTCGGCCTGTCTGTTGTCAAGCATTGTCCGCAGCTCGTCTCGTTCGGCACACGTTTCCCTAGCCAAAGCTAAGCTAGCATCAACTTCAGCTTGGAGAGTATGTATCTTCTTAGTGATTTCGTCCGATTCGTCGCGTAATTTGGTTAGTTCCGCTGAATCATTTTCTTTAATCTCGTTAATCATGTCGAGCTTCTCCCTGCTTGCAAGTAGGACTGTCGGATGATAAGTAAATTTCAAATTATATGTATCGAAGTTCAAGCATGTACTTACCGGCTGCTTGCGCATCGGCCAGCGCTCTGCTGGACTTGTCGAAAGAGTCCTGTACTTCTGCAAGTTTCTTGAGCACAGATGTGTACTGATCGTACAGCTTCCAATATTCGTCACTGAAAAGCATGTTAGCAGTAGTCGCTGAGAGATCGAGATTGTCATACCCCTGAGTAGAGTTCTCCCGCGCACGCTGCAGCGTCTCGGCGAACGCATCCGAGAATCCTTCATGCTGAGAACTTGCCTGTAAATCATTGTTATTTAGTTTTGTCCCTGGTATACTGGCCTTGGGGTATGGCTTACAATGCTTGGCAACCCTTTCAATAAATCGATCTCTTTCTTGAGCTCATCGTTTTCAGATCTCCTTTAACGTAGGGTCAGCTTGTACTGGGCGGGTAAAATGGGGGTTTCTCACAGCTGGGATTCTTTGACGCCGATATCTTCGAAATCATTTTGTAGAGTGCCCTGCATCTTTGGCGTATCGCTGCCTGGTGTGAGAGCTGGGCTACCAGGGGAGCCTTCAAGTTCTCGAATTCGCTCTCGTAGCTCGCTTATAAGTGCATCATCCCTCTCTCGCTGTTCCTCAGCACTGCTAAGCCGCTCCGTTAGGGCGTGATTGTTGAATTCAAGCTGCTTCTTCAAATTCTGCATTTCGCTGCATTCCTGCTCGATTCGTGGTAGAACACGTCTATATTCTTCAAGCTCTACATCACGTTCTGATGTCCATCTTTGTTGAGAATCCGCATCTTTCAGCTGCTGCTGAAGGTCTTTAATCTGATTCTTGAGCGTCTGGTTTTCCTTCTCAAAATCCTGGCTGGCTTGTAGCTTTGAACGATATTTCTCTGCCGCATTAGCCTTGCGAGCGAGCTGGTCTCTTTCCGTTTTCAGCTCATCATAGTCATCTTGCAACCTCTGGAACCTTTCGTTCTTCACACGCAAAGATTCTACCGTCATTCGTAGGCTGTCAACTTCATCTTGGGTCGCAGAGAGTCGAGCCTCCTGTGAAGCGATAATGTCTTCCTGCTGGCGAGATTTCGACTCCAAGGCTTTCGTGTTGAAACCGAGATCGCCCTTTCCGGACTTCAGATTCCCCAGTCGATCCTCGGTGGTTGCGAGACGGCTCTGCAGAGTATCGTTATTTTCTTGGAGACGTGCCAGGCGGTTATGTAGATCCTCCAATGCCTTTTCCAGCTCTTTCTTCTCATGAGTTAGACGATCATTTTCAGCAAGTACTTTTCCCACTCTTTCTTCAAATTGAAGTTCCAGGTCGACAGGATGCTCTCGTCTGGACAAATCCTCGTTGATTTCGTCCACGGGGTCAAGGGGTTCGTGCTGGCCATTCTCGGCTTCTTCAAAAATATCTTTCAAGCATTCTTGAGTCGGAGTACTCAACGTTTGGAGGGTCTCCACATATGACGGCGCGTTCGGCGAACGGATAGCGGCGATCAAGATGAGCTTCAGGAGTTTGTTGGTTTCCTTGATCGAGTTCTTTTCCGCGACCACTTCTAGAATTGGGGCCGGGTCCAATCCAGAGGGAATCCCATCGGGCTGTTGGCGAATATAATTGACCAGGGTTTTGAGGATATGCTTCAGGTTCTGTAGTTTGGCCACCCAATGGTCCAACGGGTTGCGCTGCGGGAGCTCATCAAGGAAATACTGGGGGTCGATATCTTGTAAAATTTCCCAAATTATGGCACCATCTGTCAATTCATCAGTGGTTCGGATCGTTTTGCCAAGGGCGAAACTATTTATCCACTCCAACAGGGCCTGTGTGACAGTGTGTTCGGAAGCCATGTTGGGCTAATATGCTGCTGTGTTGTGGAGAGGTTTCAGGGGCGAACGGCGGAAGTTCAAAGAGATAGGCGATCGGACTGCATGTCGAATTGCATCCTTCTCATGCAACGAGGTGCAGATCGGTTAAGGGAATTCTGATGAAGATCTTGGAAGGGTTCTTTTGCAACTCTCGAGGGGACTCCAAGTGGGAACCATGCTACACGCATGGATAGATTTATTAGTAGTATTAATTGGGTACTGTGTACTTCTACGCCGTAAAGCCGCGGGGGCCGCTGTTGCTAACATAAATAGTAACTAAGCTACGATTTCAACTCTCCAGCTGTATACTGCAAGTTACTTTTAGAGAAACGCACATAATGCCAAAAAGAATTTTTTTTTTTTTTTTTTTTTTTAAATCCCTCCCTACCTCCTATTTTCTTTTACAGGGCATTCTCCTTCTAATAATATGGCGAAGGGAAAGATAGGAGACATTATCATAATGATAGGAACATGACACGTACGAGTATCATCCGGTACACGCGAAACAATAATAACACGACAACCCTCTTGGTAATAAAATCAAACCAAGCCCATCATTCGTGAAGGTATAGATTATATTTGCTCCTTGACCTCCAACGTTAATGGATGGGTTTGAGACCAGCACGGGCCGTTGGAATGCCCAGGGAGAGCTTCCGTTTGAACACCAGCTCTCTAAGCACTACTGAATTGAAGCTGTCTGATCCTTTTCAATTGTCGGGTTGTACTTCGCAGATTGGACTGAGATTTGCTGAACTGCCGATTCGGGAGCGTCCGCCGCGAACCCTCTAATAGATTGTTAGGAGGCACGATCGAGAGTAGGAGACAATAGGGAAGGGGACAATTACTTGATTAATTCTGGATAGACGTAAGCGGATTAGCCCTTGCTGTATGCGAATTGAACCTTTCGTAAGGAGGATTATCATGGACACTTACGATACTTGTGGGTGATCCGTCCACCCTAGCGATGAAACGATCAGCATGGCAACTCTGTACATACAACGTAGTCCTTTGAGGTTCACACATACAGCATTGGTGACGGATTTCATTGCGTCCTCCAGGACAGATGGAGGAGTGTCTTTAGGATAAGTGACTATAATCGGATTGGCCAAAGCCAAGGACAAGTATCCGAGAAACAGGGTAGAGAGAAACATCATTTTGACGTGGTAAGCGCTGTATAGGAATAGATATCTGCAATAATATGTACGGAGTACTGTACAACAATGGTTTTAATAGTCAATATAGGGGGTTTCATGAACTGACATGACAGACTGACTGCAGTGCAGCGGCTGATAAACTGCGCTGCGTCATTAAACGGCAGCTGACTCAGCGCTCATGAATAAGAACTAAACTCGAAAGGCCTTTTCTTTTCCTCGATTGGAAAACGATATTCCATTCCTTCATTGAAGTTCCCCCCCAATAAATCACTCTACTAGTTATCCGGTTCATCGTGGTCGTCTCCTTTCAGCAAGGCTTACACTTCCCCTTTCCCTTATCGTTTACTTCCCCCCTTTTCTAACCTCTAACTTCACCTTATCCTTCCTCTTTTCGGTGGGCTTCTTCCGTCCTTAACATCTCCAAGATCCATCCATTCGCGGTTGATTTTGATACATAGTCTTCCAAAACTACTGCATTGTCTGAAACCCTCCTCTGGTAATCCAGATAATCCCTCCACAGCTTCTTCGTCCCACTGAGGGTTCTTGGTCGTTGCTTACTGGAAGGGTCAATCGGCGCGGGGTATCATATGAGGTAGACTTGACATTCAGACTTGGGATTCGGGAGATCGTCGAGGGTTCTTTTCTTTTTCTAGTTTTGGGCGGAGGTCTTGCATCCTCGTGTTGTTGTCTCAAATCTGACGAAGATAGCTAGCAAGCATTCTACAAGTTCCGACATTCCTTTCCATCTCTTGCTCTTTCAGGAGACTGTTGTTCTCGGAATCAAAGGAGGGGAGAATAAGAAATCTATATACGATAAATTTGAACAAAAAGCAGATGGGAAAAAGTACTTTTCTTCTTTAAAAAAAAAGAAAAGAAAGAGAAAGGGAAAAAAGGGAGAAAAAAAAAAAGGGCATTCAAGGAGAAAAAGTGAGAAAGAGAAAAGGGGATAAAAAACAATCAGAACCTGACCAGAAAAAAAGAAGCAGAACAGGCCAGAGAAATTGGAGAGAGAGAGAGAGAGAGAAAAAAAAAAACAAAGAAAAAGAAAAAGAAAAAGAAAAAAGAATAATAGCATTGAGTGTTACAATTAACACTCTTGAATTGTCCAATTCTTCATCTACGCTCACATTCCCACCCCATCCATATACTCCCCTTGGTTGTCATCCACCTGTATATTTGCCATCATGTCGTCCGGATTGGCCTCCGATGAAGTCGCCGAGGACTACAAGAACTCACTGGAAGATCTAACAACAAATGACAGGTTCCAGATAAGCAATCTAACGGTCATAGCCAAGGAAAACACCGAGCATGCCATGGCCATCTCCCGAGTTTTGGAGAATCACATTCGAACAGTAGGTGACATACTCTTTCCCAGATGATGATGCTTGTCGGTGTCGTATTTTGCGAGGTGCATCGCCGACAGTAGTCTTTCTGAACGAGCTTCTAATCTTTGTTCTGTAGACGCCACCGGTGCAGAAGTTACCTGCGTTGTATGTAGTCGATTCAATTGTCAAGAATGTAGGGACACCCTACACACTTTTCCTGGGTCGCAACATGTATCAGACATTTATGAATGCATATACTTTGGTCGACTCGCAAACTCGCAGGAAACTTGACGAGATGCTCAAAACATGGAAGGAGCCAGTCCCCGGTTCTCTGGACACAAGACCAGTCTTCCCTCCAGAAATTACTCGCAGCATCGAGAGTGCTCTTATCAAGGCGAGAACAGCCGCCCTTCAACAGCAGCAGGCGAGGAGCCAACAGGAAGTCCTCACTCGTGGCCGGGTTGGAACCCCCCCGGGCTGGGCGAGCAACAGCCCTACACCTCAGAACCCTGCTCGCTATCCGCCATCTACCACTTCGACGCCACCCATGCTATACCACAGGAATGGGGGGCCAGGCCATGGATTTCCATCGGTAAGCTGTCACGACCCTCAATGTTGCCAATAACATTGTATCAAAGTATCTAACGCATTCGATAGGCAGACCCACGCTCAACCCCAACGCCCCAACTCCAGCAACAACCGGATGTAGATCTCTCAGCTTTGAATCGGGATATAGAAGTCTTAATCACTGCTGCGCGAAGCGATTTTGCGAACAATCCCCTTGACCCTTCCATACAACAACGGCTAAAGGCTCTCCTAGACCTTCAAGGTATTTTGCAGCGCCAGGAGCTTACCCAAGAGCAATTGAAGCTTGTGCGCGATCAGGTTTCTGCGCTTGCTCCAAAGCCCGCTATTACAGTTCCTCCAACGCTGGCCCCTGTTATTCAAGCTGTGTCAACGCCATCGATGGCAATCCCGCCTGTACAGGCTATGTCGCAGCCCCTTCAGCAACTTCTAAACCCAGGAACACTAGCCGAGCTTATTAAAACTACTGCCGTACGCCAGCAACCTACACCGCCGCCTCAGGCTCAAAATATCTTGCCACAAGTACCGAGCAGCGCGACACCGCAGCCACCTGTGACCTCAAATCCAGAGAACCCACTCATTGCGGCTCTCAGAGCACGTGGTCTCCTGCCTTCTGCTTCTGCAACCCCCACGACGTCCGCTACGCCACCATCAAACCTTGCCTCGGGTTTTCCATTCATTGTACCTGGCCAAGTGCGATATACACCTCCTGTGCCAACGCCCCAAGCAATCGAGACTTCGAATGTACAAGTTAATGTTCAAATGAACACAGCATCTATCAAAATGTAGAGTGTCCTCATGCTCATCTTGTTCGGACACCACTGACTTGAGCAACAGACCACGAAATGTATTGATAGCTACCCTTTATGAATCAAAGTCTAATCGTTGTGGGACCTGTGGACGTCGATTTTTTGTGACAGATGACGGGAAGGGAAAGAAGGCGCGTCACCTAGACTGGCACTTTAGAACTAATCAGCGGATGGCGGAGGCCGCCAAGCGGGCACAAAACCGCAGCTGGTATGTTGACGAACGGGTGAGTTTCCTCTCCGCGTCTGCCGAACTCGAGGGTATTATCCAACTGACTCTGAGTAGGATTGGATAAAATCCCGGGAGGTGGGCGATGATGAAGGTCTTGTAGAAACAGAAACATCTGGTGAGGGTACAACTGGAAGTGATGGCGGTTCCGCGAAGAAAGGGCCCCCGAAGCAATGGATACGTGCTCCAAATGATGCCACATTGCGGAACACCCCATGTCCTATTTGTCAGGAGAAATTTGAGTCGACATGGTCTGAGGATGTCCAAGACTGGATATGGCAAGATGCCGTCAAAGTTGGGAATCGCGTGTACCATGCCAGTTGTTATGCAGAAGTGACCAAGGACGGGCCCACTCCAGCACACAGAGTGACTCCTTCGGGGCGTACTGGAACGCCAGACTCCATCTTGGGTAAACGCAAGGCTGAGGTGAGTCTGCTGAGTGTGAAAAGAACGTTCAACGAAGGTTGAAGAAGAGCTTAAGAGGCTAATGTTATGGGTAGGGAGCCGACTATCCCGGCCAAAATGTCCGGGTCAAAACCGAGTCAGGGTAAGGTGGTTATTTCGTCTCGTTTGAAGGAGGAACCAGTCGTTGGATCCCGTTCTTTCTTTTTTTCTTTCTCTCTTTTGCATTTGGGACTGAGTCCCTACGGTGTTGGGGATTTCTCACAGACTATATGCACTCCAGCAATGATGATTGATTACCTAGTTAGTAGAATATATAACAGTCAACATTCACTGGTATTCATGCATTTCGCATTTGGTCTCTCCTTTCCTTTCCTGTCGGACGAGGGATCTTGCATTATTTTCAGATTTGAGTGGGGGTGAATAAGTGACATTTATCAGAAAAGGTGGGATTGAAATGAATTTCACTCAAGTATGTATGTATGTATGTATGTACATACATACAGTACGTACTGTACTCCGTACGAAGTCTGCCGTCCGGTACGGAGTATTTACTAGTAATATTTCAATCTTTTTACCCCCACTTAATTCTTGCATTACTCCAACTCTACTCCATACTTCCCCTCCCTCCGTACACTATACTCCTACATATTTACTACTTCCTACAGAGTATCTAGTACCACTACAGTTGCATTGCGCTGAATTCAGTAGAAGCTTCCTTATCTCATATATCTGGTTATATTCATCCATCCCTTAATCAGCATTATGGCTCCGCATAACGTCCGATGGGGTATCATGGGTAGGAGACTCTCAAACTCTGACACCGTAGCAACAATTCATCATTGAAGTTAACGATCTATAGCCACCGGTTGGATCGCAAGTGGTACGTTATTAGATATCTTCAGAACAGAGAAAAGGAAAAAATCGTACCGGCTAAAGAGAATCTGTGATGATAAACAGTCTTTGTGAAGGACCTGTTGAGAGATCCTAATGTCCGGGGAGTATCTGATGTCTCCCACACTGTCGTTGCAGTTGCATCGTCGTCTTCCAAATCCCGGGCAGAGGACTTTATCTCTGATACGGGCATTCCTACTCCCTGTGCTGCCTATGGTTCTTACGAGGATCTTGTGGCCGACCCCAACGTAGACGTCGTATACGTCGCAACGCCTCATTCGCACCACTTTCAGAATGTTATGCTAGCCTTCGAGGCCACCAAGCATGTCTTATGTGAGAAGGCTTTCACTGTCAATGCGGCGCAGGCAAAGATTCTTTGCGAGACAGCTAAAAAGAAAAACCTTTTCCTAATGGAAGCCGTTTGGACTCGGTACTTCCCACTTAGCGTGCAGATCCGTGGGCTAATCCAAAATGGCACAATCGGGGAGGTACTGCGCGTCCTGGCCGATAATAGCTTCGGAGACGACATCGAGGAGAGATGGGGTACCAGCCATCGGATGGTCAACAAGGACCTTGCCGGCGGGGCGTTGCTTGACCGTAAGTTACTCTATCTTTTGTCATACACATCGTCTTCCTCTCCTTTTATCGAGGTTTGAGATTTCTATCATTTTTCGACACACCAGGTCAAGTCATCAGACTGATCTGAACTTCCAGTGGGTATTTACTCCTTAACTTGGGTCTTCCAGACCCTGTATCACACTCTTCCCCGCGAATCGCGTAAGCCTCCATCGCGAATCTCCTCGCACATGTCTCTTTACCACCTCACTGGTGCTGATGAAGCAACTTCTATCCTCCTCACCTTCCCCACCAGCACACCATCCAACTTTCCCCACCCAGGCGAATCGCAGGCAGTGGCCATGACACATCTTCGAGTGTCGACGAATGCGGACGACAAACCCATCCAGCCCTCAATCCGCATACAGGGCACCAAAGGCGAGATCCAGGTGTATGGCCCTGCGTTCCGACCAGAACGGTACCGGGTGGTTCTAAAGGGCGATGGTGAAGCCAGGGAGGTGGAATGTCCATTCCCTGGTGAAGGAAAAGGGATGTACTGGGAAGCGGACGAGGTCGCACGGTGCTTACGGGATGGCAAGCTTGAGAGTGACAGCCTGCCATGGGAGGAGAGCATTGTCATTATGGAGGTTATGGATGAGGTCAGGCGTCAGGGTGGGTTGACGTATCCTAAAAACATTGAATCCACTGTCTACCCTACACCGTTATAGGTGGGAGTTTGTATGGGATGGATGAAAGCGGAGTATACATACCTTGAACAGATACGATATATATGCATTGACCCAATCATCACGCAACTACAGTGTACAAAAAGTAGAACCGTCTAAAGCATCTTGTATCTCGGTCTCGACGTTAGCTACTATACATAGAACCAAATCTCCACCGAAAGTCCTCCGGGTACGGATATGCGAAGACAAAAACATCCATGCAAAAACTCTGCTGCAGATCAACTCTGCAGGCCCATCATTAGATGTTTATACCCTATCGCCTTGCGCCGACTCTACAGTGGAGATGAAGCGGCCGCAAGGATGCTTATCCCGCGGTGAACGAGGAAAAAAGAATTACGTTTATTTGTTCTCCCGGAAAACGCCAAGCAGACTCTTCCACACCTGACCAGGTTCCTGGCTGGCATCAAGTCCCCGCCAGATACCAGTCTTCTTATAATAATCCACAACAGGGGCGGTCTGGGCATGGTAGGTTCCAAGGCGCTTCTTGAGGGTCTCAGCATTGTCATCGGACCGCTGGATTAGAGGCTCGCCGGTAATATCATCCTTCATTTCCTCCTTCGGAGGGTTGAAAACCTTGTGGTAAGAGCGTCCAGAAGCCGGGTGGACCAGACGCCCAGTGATTCTTGCGACCAGCAAGGCATCATCGATCTGCAGCTCAACGGCATGCTGGAGCTTCTGTTTACGAGCGGCAAGCATATCATCCAAGCGCTCAGCCTGAGCAACGGTACGAGGGAAGCCATCTAAGATGAAACTAGGCAGATCTAGTCAACATGCGGAGACGTGAGAATTCGACTAGTGAAGATACGTACCCATTCTTGCATTCAGTGTTGTTGTCAAGCTCGCTCTTAATCATGTTGACCATGATCTCATCACTGACCAGGCCGCCCTGATCCATAATCTTCTTGGCCTCTTTGCCCAGCTCAGTCTTCTTGGCAACCTGAGACCGCAACATATCTCCAGTGGCCTACTCCAATTGAACCGTAAACATAAGTCGTTGCACCTTTCAATATATACCAGCAATTGATCCATAAGTCAATGACTTACCAAATGACACACGCAGTACTTGTCCTTTAGTGCAGGTGCCTGGGTGCCCTTGCCTAATTTAAGAGTCGGTCAGGATTTCCGAGTATCATTGAGATAGGACGGGCAAACGGAGAAAAGAAAAAGTGACATAGTTCATACCTGCACCAGGAGGTCCCATTAGAACCATGCGCATATGTTCTGCAACAGACTTAGGCTTAGATCCATTGCTGAGACGGCTTTCCAATTCCTCAACCCGAGCCTCGAGCTTTCCGATAATATCCTTAAGACCGGAAAGGGTCTCTTCCGTGATAGGAGCCATTGAGACTGATTGAAGTGGAGAGCGAGACGGATAGTATTACAGCGGTACTCTCCAAGGAGGCTTAGACGGAGTCAGGGTGAGAGAGAGCGGACAATTTATAGATAGAATGGGCGCAACGACGGGTAAATGGAAAAGGTCGGAGCCTGTAAGTTGGGGATGAAAAGAAGGCCAACCGGAGCGGGAGCATCGCACCCGCGTCTCCGAGGTTTAAAGGTCCGCCCCAAAGTGCGGTCTTTCCCATTTTCAGAGGATTGGTAATGTTGAACCGTGTGGAAGAATCATTTGTATCTTATTTCCAATGTCAAGGTTTCAAGTGTAATTCTTCCTCGATTGATCCTCTTCAATACGGAGTATTGAAGACGAAGACACGTGTTCGCCGAAGCCTCAGGCAGTAAGGCAGGTGATGTGGCTAATGAGGCTGAAACGCCTCATTACTGTGGCTCAACACTCACAACAAGCAGCTTCACCTCCGTCATCATCAACTCCCACCAAACCATCACCGTTCTCGTTCTATTAGGAGTGTCCCTTTGCATCTAGACTTTATAACGTATCACATCCCCTTCATAGCTAATTTCCCTGTCTTCTGTTTTCGCCATGCCTGCCACCACGGCGGACACTCTCTCCCTCGTCACCCGAACCGTCACAGTTGCCCCGTTAGTCCTTCTCTCAGTTGCGGATCATTATGGGCGCTCAGCCAAGGGAACTCGCAAGCGTGTGGTGGGAGTATTGCTAGGAGAGAATACTGGCCAGAATGTTCGAGTATCAAACAGTTTTGCGGGTGCGTTTCGCTACTGATCATGAATCATTATCCCCGTTCATCTCGTCTTAACATTTCTGTTGACAATTTCCAACCCCAGTCCCGTTCGAGGAGGATGAAAAGGATCCTTCGGTGTGGTTCTTAGACCATAATTTCGTCGAATCGATGAGAGACATGTTCAAGAAGATTAACGCTCGCGAGAAGCTCATCGGATGGTATCACTCGGGTCCGAAATTACGGGCCTCTGACCTGGAAATCAATGAACTCTTCAAACGATACACGCCTAATCCTCTGTTGGTGATTGTTGATGTTCAACCAAAGGAAGTTGGCGTGCCAACGGATGCCTACTTTGCAGTAGATGAGATCAAAGATGTGAGTCGCTTTGCGCATCATGGGAAATACTCTCTTTTTTTTTTGGGTATTGTGTCAGACATTTACTTTATTTTCTATTCTAGGACGGCACCACAACTTCCAAAACCTTCGTCCATACCCCATCCATAATCGAAGCAGAAGAAGCGGAGGAGATCGGTGTTGAGCACCTTCTTCGAGACATCAGAGACGTTGCTGTCGGTACACTCTCCACTCGCATAACATCGCAGCTGCAGTCCTTGCAAGGTCTGCACTTACGCCTGCGGGATATTGGGCAGTATCTTCAGAAAGTCCTTGACCACGAATTACCTGTCAACCATGCCATACTGGGAAACCTCCAGGATGTATTCAACCTTCTCCCTAACCTGTCGACGCCACCAGCGACACCACACCTCAGCGGTTCGGAGCAGCAGTCGGAGAATAGCGAGCTGGCGCGAGCAATGAGTATCAAGACCAACGATCAATTAATGGCTATTTACTTGAGCAGTTTGATCCGCGCCATCACCGCCTTCCACGATTTGATTGAGAATAAGATTCAGAATCGACAACAGCAAGAAGAAAATGAGCTGAAGCGGGAACAGGAAGCCAATGCTGTGAAGGGTGAAAAGGAGACAAAGAAGGCAAATGGAGCAGTGAACGGGGAGCATAAGGAGGAGCAGGATGGATCCAGGGAAAAAGCCAAGAAGAGTCAATGAAATTAGCAGGGTTTTTGAGTCAACATGGTACGATTCCAGACAATTCAGTCTCACATCGAAATGTATAGTACAGTAATACTGCTCTGATCATGCAGCTATGCTAGGATTTTTGCACCCAGCTTAATGCCAGTGATGTGGCGATAGAGTTGCATTGAATTGGCTTTAATGCCTGACCCGGGGACCTATGTCGGTTCTGTCCATATTCTTGTTTCTGCTTGAATCTAAATTCCGCCATCAACTATTGTTTCCTGCGGTTGGCTGGTTCATAGATGTGCGTCTCCGGCGATCACAGTAGACATTATGACCTAGAATGCTGTGTGTATACCCTCGGATCACGACGATTGCTGGAATGTAAATCTTATAGCTCGTCATCCACCCCAACCAGCGCACCAGCCGGCCAGCTCCTCTATACTGATGACAACTCGACCGCGGTCGTTCTCAGAGGCTCCAAAGAGAGCAGGACAGCGCACCATCAGGACACAAGCAAGGAGATGCTTGCATACCGGAGACGACCACTTGGCCGGTTGTCGAGTCAAGCTCCCACCAAATGGATAGTAAAGCATATTAGATGCACATGGGCGCTGCGGGATAGCATCGCTGGATGGGTCATTCCCAGCCAAGTCTGAACCTAGGTCACGGAACGTAGCAAGTGCGAACGTCGGACAGGTGCAATTCCACGCTTGTAGTCGGACTTCGTAGACGGTTTGATCTGCATGTGGGTGGAGGGGCACCCATAGAGGTGCTATTGTTGAGGCTTTTGGAGCCGTGGACACTGAAATGACGAAGAACATGTCCTCTGCTGGTGTTTGCTTGTAGTTCAGGTTTGACTTGCTGGAAATTGATAGCTCAGTAGCGTTGGGGCTCTTGATGCTACGACCCTCCGTCATGAAGCATCTCACTAAGCGTCGATCTAGGATATCTAACGCAAGTAGAAGTTCATTAGGGAAAAGACAGTGGAGTGTCAACATCAATGACTTCAATCTAGATATGAGGCCTGGGGTGGCGGTGGAGAACGGGAGCTGGCTTTCAGCATTGCGCTCGTTCGCGAGGCTGGTGGCACAGTCCGAAAGCTGCAAGATCAAATGTTCAATAAATTGTATGTTGGAAGGTTGAGTTTTTTCCGGTGGAAGTAGGGTTTCCTCCATGTTAGTTGAGATTATGCTAAGATTTCACCGAGAGGAATTGAGGGTGAGGTTCCGACTCAGTGATTCCGAGATTTAATTTTACCGGAGCACCGATAATGACCTACCTGTAGTAGTAGTAGTAGTAGTATTTATATATACACACCTACAAAAGTATTCAATCGATAAGTACCCCCAAGAAAACAACAACTTATCCAAATTTCAAAAGGAGAACTACTAGAAGGTAGTACCATCCAACTACCACAGCAACTGGTCAAATCAGAATGAATTGTACAATTGTACAGTAAACACCACCTCTACCAGGGCAATCCAGCAGATTGATTTTCCGTATGGGTTTACGCTTGAATATCTTTGAAGCTGAATGACAAGGAACTCAGGCAGAATGATTAATCGTTCAGAGCAAAGGCATGTGAAGTGGAATTGCTTCTGATAGAGACCCTAGGGATGTCTATATTTATCAGCGTTGTAGCTGTATAAACTATGGTAACTTTCTTTGATCTTTGTTGGGGGTTTCTCCTTCATCAACCAACTTATAACTACCATCCATTCTTCCATGTACTACTTGTACTGTACTTACTGAGTGAATGAAACTGGAGTACTCCGTATCCATACTTAGTATACTCCGTAGATATTAACCACTTTTTCTCCCCCTGGTGAAAAGATTAGATAATATCAGCCTTGTAGCAATTACAAAAGAAGCACTCCGTACTTTCATTAAGAAAGTCAGTTTCTCAAAGAGATCAGTGGAGGAATGGATTAGAATACTTGATATCTATCTGAAACCTCAACATAATTTGCTGTCTGAATCTGGCCCCTCAGCCAAGACTTTTCATGAACCACTGCAGACTGCAGTTTGCTCTAGATAGTCTAGATAGTAGATAATATCTACGGAGTAGTCTGGACGAGAAACAACAGTTCCATTCTTAGGCAATGATAATCACCACTTGGAACCAAATACAATGCCCATAATTTACGGTTTCAGTCAAGTGCTTCCCCACAACGTGAGTGATAATGGCCTCATCCAATGTGGATCTACTTCGACTTCAACTCCTCGGTAAGATTAACCACGGTAATTCAATCATATCTCATTTCCCTGGTTTCGCCCAGTCGAGAACTTGATGAGACGGATAGCATTCCATCCCCTCTGGACCCAGTGAAAGAAATTGGATGGGAGACCAAATGCTTTTCCTTTCATTCTTTTAACTAGGATAAATACCCTAATGAAACAACTCTTGGCATATTCCCTTGTTCCATAGTTCATAAAAAAGAGATCATCTTCATGGTTGCTTTTTCTATTTGACAGGATCATACCACTTTAATATTATCTCATGTTTCAAAATCTAAGAATGGCAGCGATCAAATCTGGCTATCTAATTTTTTTTTTTTTTTTTTTTTAATTTTTTTTTTTTTTTTTTTTTTTTTTTTTTTTTTTTTTTTTTTTTTTTTTTTTTTTTTTTTTTTTTTTTTTTT
>ML739205.1:0-47306 GCA_009193565.1 Aspergillus coremiiformis | reverse complement strand
CAGGAAAAAAAAAAAGGGTTTTGCTGCCCGCCGTGGAGTAAAATGGGCAAAATGACGCGGATAGTGGCACGTGCACGGAGGGTCAGTGGAAGCGCTAAACCGAAAGAAGTGCTAGCTGGGGCGCGGATCTGTGGCTCGTGTCCCGGGAATGGCAGGACTAGCCGGAGTCCGGACGACCAGCTGTGGCTCGAGCGAACCAGGCAAAAAAAAGGCGTGCGCGAGTCTTTCCGCCCTTCGATCTTTCTTGTCCCACGCCTTGTTGATTCAATTTATGTTTGTCATCGTACCTCGTTCTGTTTTCTTTTTGTGGCATTTGCCCTTGTCGTTGTTCGCTCATTTCTAATCCTCGTTCAGGCTCTTCATCATTCCCCTTATCTAGTCACTGGATGCGCCTGGCCTTCCCGTCCCCGGCTTTTTGTCCTGAGATTCTTTGCGATTTCTCCCTCTCGGGCCCTGCGCTTTGCGCTTCGCCGTCGCCCTGTGGTATATATAACCACTCTTCACCACGGGCTGCACGTCGTCCCCTCAACATTGATGTGCCCTGCTGGCTAGAGAACTTAGATAGATATCTGGTTTCATGAGAAACAACACCATTGCCTCGTGCTGGACGGCAGTATCTGTTTGGATCTGTTTACTTCAGGTTTGATTTGACGATATATTTTACTTTTGCATTCACTCAATCACTGGTGAGTTCCACCCACGTCCCACCATCCCATCGATCCTTCCGGGCGCGACTTTCTCGTGTCTTCAATGTCTTATCATACGGGCACTCTGTTTTAAATCACCGTGCTATTTTACCCCTCAACCGTGATTTGCTCACATGGCGATTCTCAAAAGAAAAAAAGACCCACCCCCTGCCCTTTTTGGCGTGGCACCATGGCCCGTACGAAGCGCCCAATCGAAGAGCTCGCCACCAGGTCCGACTCAAATGACGATGACTACAGCGATCACCACACCGCGCCGCGGTCGAAATCGAGGAAGAAGACCAAGCCGTCAAAGAAGAGAGCGCGTCGCCGCTCCGACGATGAAATTATGTCCGACGATGATTTTGCCAGTGAGGATGAGGAACTCTCATATCAAGAGTCCGAAGAGGAGGTGAACGCCAACGCACAGAGGAATGCGAGAGGTCTAGTCGCGCGCAGGGCGGCTACAAACCGACCGATCTACAATGAGCCGGATTCAAGCAACGACGAAGACAACGGTGAAGCGGACGAACTCCCTTCACCAAAGAAACGCAAAAGCGCCGTGGTCACATTGAAGTTGGGAGATGCCCTGAAGCGACAGCCGCAACAAGACCAAGGAAATCGCCGAGTTACCCGACGGACACGAGGCGCGTCCGAAGACATTTACGCGCTCACCAACTCGGGCCGCCATGTGGAAACCGTCGAACGAGGTACACACAGCCCAGAGGCTGAGATAATGCGACCTAAACGTCGTGGATCTCGCGGGTTGAAGCAGGTTCCCACGGTTGTGGAGGAGGAGGAGGAGGAGGAAGAGACACAGGACAAACAGCCAGACTACATTGAAGAAACCACCATAGAAATCAAAGGCTCTCAGGTTGAGATTCTGGAGAGTGCACAAGGTAGCTTCGAAGAAGGGCCCATACCGGTCGGGGACGGCGAGCAAGGAGATGATGGTTTTGTTCCCGAGTCCGATAATGAAGATGCGGAGCACGAAGATGATGACGAAGATGAAGGTCCAATAACCCGGAGGAGAAATCGACCAAACAGAGATCAACAAACCGAGGAGCCTGAACAGCCAGAGGAGGAACCCAAAGGACCTCGTCGCTCCAGCCGGAAGAAACCGAATAGCTCTCAACGCAAGCGACAGGACGAGGAGAGCGACTTTGAGCCTGAAGAGGAAGACTCGAACGATGATGATGAGGTATCCCAATCCGGAAATCCCAACGGCTCCCCACGCAAACCCAGCCAAGTACGCGATGATGAAGAGGACAGCGCGTCCGGACGGCGTCCTGGGCTTCGCAAGAGGGCGTCTCGATCTCGTGGACAATCTGAAGCGGCTGCTGATATCGCAGAGGAACTCGCTGAGGAGCTTGAGGATCTTAGGGGTGGCCGACCTCGTAGAAGATTGCAAGCAGATATCGTGTACGAAAAACCTCGGCGCAGCCGGAAAGATGTTGACTATCGCATCATTCGGCCGGATCTAATTCTACCCATCGAGGAGGCTGAAAACGAGGCCAATGAGTCTCCTTCGCGCCGCGGTGGTCGCGGCGGCGGCGGCGGCGGCAGCTGGCAACGAACTCTATTCCCGACCTATGGGCCTTTCGGAGGCGGCGGCCCGGCTGCGATTCTGGCTCCGCCGGGAGCACCTGCTGCGACTGGAGGCGTTGACAGCGATAGTAGCGATGACGAAGGGATGCAACATCCACGCGGTTCTGTTGTTGGTGTGGGATCTGCTCTTGGGCCACACGGTGCCGGTCTCCTCCCCGGTCAGACTCAAACCCACGCCGCCGACGCTGCGCAGGGTCACTCTGGGACACCGGCAAACCTGGGCAAATTCAAGGATAAGCAAGCGCTTGCCGATGCAGACCCGTTGGGTGTTGATATGAGTGTCAACTTTGATAGTGTCGGTGGCTTACAGGGACATATTGACCAGTTGAAGGAGATGGTGTCTCTTCCTCTGCTATACCCAGAGATCTTCCAGCGCTTCCACATCGTGCCGCCTAGAGGAGTTCTCTTCCACGGTCCTCCAGGAACGGGTAAAACCCTATTGGCTAGGGCCTTAGCGAACAGTGTCAGCTCCGAAGGTCGTAAAGTCACATTCTACATGAGAAAGGGTGCCGATGCACTGAGTAAATGGGTGGGTGAGGCTGAAAGGCAGCTGCGACTGCTATTTGAAGAAGCTCGCAAAACGCAGCCCAGCATTATCTTTTTCGACGAAATTGACGGTAAGTTGAACTTCCTTGAAGAACGAATCCGATTAACTTACTGACTTGTCTACTTTCAGGCCTGGCCCCCGTGAGATCAAGCAAGCAGGAGCAGATCCATGCATCCATCGTCTCGACACTACTGGCGTTGATGGATGGTATGGATGGCCGTGGCCAAGTGATTGTTATCGGTGCCACCAATCGACCAGATTCGATTGACCCTGCTCTTCGCCGTCCCGGTCGCTTTGACCGCGAGTTTTACTTCCCCTTGCCGAATGCCGAAGGGCGGCGCTCTATTCTGGACATTCACACCAAGGGCTGGGACCCGCCCCTCCCAGACCCTATTAAGGATGAGTTGGCTGAAATCACCAAAGGGTATGGGGGAGCAGACCTCCGTGCTCTTTGCACAGAAGCTGCCCTCAACGCGGTACAAAGAAAATACCCCCAGATCTATAAATCCGATAAGAAGCTCCTCATCGATCCGAAGAAGATCGATGTTGCCCCCAAGGATTTCATGCTAGCGATCAAGAAGATGGTTCCGTCGTCGGAGAGATCTACTTCATCCGGTGCTTCGCCGCTTCCCAAGGAAGTAGAGCCCCTGCTTCGTCAGCCTCTGACGGACCTCAGGGCCCTGCTGTCCGAAATCCTTCCACAAAGAAAGCGGCTCACTGCTCTGGAAGAAGCGCAGTTTGAGGAGCCCGAGGGCGCCGGAAGCTTCCAACGCGAGCAGATGCAGCATGAATTTGACAGGTCGCGAGTTTTCCGGCCTAGAATGCTGCTTCGCGGACTGATCGGCATGGGCCAGCAGTACCTGGCCGCTGCCATATTGCATTACTTTGAGGGGCTGCATGTCCAGTCGTTCGATCTGCCCACTCTCCTTAGTGACTCGACTCGGTCCCCGGAAGCAGCCGTCATACAGCTCTTTGCAGAGGTCAAACGGCACAGGCCGAGTGTCATCTATATCCCCAACATAGAAACTTGGGCCGAAACCGTCGGGCAAGCCGTCCTTTCCACCTTCATGGGCTTGCTGCGGTCGATCCCTCCCACTGATCCGGTTTTGCTACTTGGGGTCCAGGAGCTGAATGGAGAGGAGAGGGACACCGGCTTGCTGCGGCAATTGTTTGGGTTCTCTAAAAGAAACTTTTACGACCTGAAAGCGCCGGGCAACGAAGCGCGGCACGCGTATTTCAGCAAGGTAGTTGAGTACATCAAAACATCGCCAGCACATTTCCCGGATCCAGAGAACCGTAAGAAGAGGGAGCTCGAGTCCCTGGAGATTGCGCCTCCGCCACCGCCAAAGCCCACAACACCGCTCACCAAGGAGCAGCTCAAGGCTCAGAAAAAGAAAGACCACCAAATGTTGAATCTTCTGAAGATCAGGATCCAGCCCATCATGGACCAGATCAAGAAGTACAAGCGGTTCAGGGCCGGTGTGATTGATGAGTCTCAAATCCGTTACCTTTGGGAAGAAGAGAATCCGAACGTCGTCACAAGCGATCTGCCTATTGAACAGCGAACGACTTTCCGACCATTCGAGAAAGCCTATGACAAACATGGCGTCCCGGGACTCTGGGAAACCGTGTCAGGTAAATTCTTCTACAACATGGAAATTGTTACTATCGAGAAGCGCCTCTCCAATGGGTACTACAAACGGCCCAGTGACTTCCTGGCGGATATCAAACGATTAGCCAAAGATGCGCGTCAAGTTGGCGACCAAGAGAGGATCTTGAGAGCCAACGAGCTTTTGTCCAACGTTGAAGTTGATATTTCCACTATCGAACAGACTGAGCCGCAGCTCGTCGCGGAATGCGAGAACGTCTACATTCGGGAATTGGAGAGGGAAAAGGCTGCGGCTGAAAAGGCCAAGAGGGCTGAAGAATCCGAACAGGGAGGCTTCGTCGGTCATACGGCAAACCACAATGTACCACATGGCAATACCGAGTCCGGCCCTTCTAGTGGCCCCGTCGTGCTGGGTGAGACGTTCCCCGATCTTGGGCCGAAGGAGCAGGCCCGGCCGGTGACGCCAACAAGACGCTCCACTGTGAGCTTCTTAACCAACGGGTATCACGAGAGCGAAGGCTCGGATCTAAATAATCTGAGCATCCACGGACATGCAAGCAACGGGTCGCATGAATCGAGACCTGATGGTGATGGGGATGTCTACATGACCAATTCGGAAGACCATTCGGGCACAAGGGAGACGCAGGGTAGCTCATTTGGGCCATCTGCACAGCCCAAACCCCCCTATTCCCTCACGGCGCCTTCCCAGCAAATAAGACGAGAGTCGGGACTCTCGAGCTTCTCGCAGAAGGGCCCAATGACTCCAATGGCACCTGGATCCCAGCCACACGAGTACATCAATGAAGCTTCCACAACGCAGACAACATCAGGCCAAAAATCATCGGATCAGTCCTCCGTCCGTCCAAACTACACGCAAAGTCCTGTGGTTGCGCCGGGAACCAGACACGATTTCCCAGACCTCACGCAATACCCAGACCGGGTTGGAGTAGAAGAGCATCTACCAGATACACAGCAGGGTGACAGCAGCCAACCATCCCCAAGGCCACGCGAGTCCCTTGCCGGAAATGGAGATTCGCAGCCGGAGCATCACGTGAATGGCAGTCAGTCACAACCGAAAACGCAGCCACCCGTGCCCCTTTTCGATGAAAGAACGAAGCCGTCATCTCATCCACCAGCTCATCTCCAATCGATACTCAACGATGAGGACCACTCCCCAAAGTTGATCCTAGACTCCGACTACGTCCAAAATCTACATGAGCAGCTTACCCAGCGGACCAGTGGCTGTTCGGTGGAGCAGCTTGAGCAAATCAACACTAGCCTGGTGGATTATTTGTGGCGCACGCGTGGTGAGTGGAACCGTAGCAAGGTGGCCGCTGGGATCCGGGACTCATTCAATGAGATCCTCGAAGATATGCAGGCCATGCAGGAGATTGGACCCATCAGCCAGAGGACAAAGGAACAGCTGGGTTCATCATTCGAACACCTGTAACCATGTTGCTGTTCCACTGCCTAAGGTAAAGAGGTTCCTTAGTTTTCTCTACTCCTCGCCGTCACGCCCCCTCTCCCCCCTCTCTCACTCACTCTTTCTTTCCTGTCCACTATTTTCCTTGCGCTTAGTATTCACGTTGAACTGGGGGTGTTTGTGTTATTTGACAACGGACTGGTGTAATGAAGTCAATGCTGGCTCGAGGAATTTGTTTTTCTGTATCCCCTTTGCTCTTCTGCTCTCAGACTATACCTATCTTGTTTTGAATTTCTTGTCTTGTTTACCATCTATGGCAATGGCTATTCTTTGAAAGCTTGCCCGTGTGTTTCTTTTGGTTGGTTGGTACTGCGGATTCCATGGCCGGGTTTTTTTCCTTTTGGGTGAACTTGCGTTCGTACGTGTATGCTTGAAGACATCTCTTTTACTTGATTTTTCGTGGACAATAATTGTAGATAAAAATGCATCAGACCAAGCATCAATGGTTAGAGTTGATTTATTTGATAGCGATATATAACTATAAGTACTCCGTAGTAAGGCTATGGATTCTATACTAGTGGTCGAGAGAACATGTGACGCGGCAAGACACCAGCCTGTCCTTTCCCGCAATCATCACCGCCTCACCATATTTCCGGCGAGAACACACGACAATTATTTCTCTCTCCCTCATACAGCCTGGCGCCGTGCAAATCCAATTTGATTTTCAAGCACCATTGGCATCTAGCGCTGCGAAGGTTTACCCGACAACTAGTGACAAGATTATGATCCCAACCTGAAATAGTCCCCGCCCACAGTACAACTCCGTCCGATCGCTCTTTTCCCCAGTCCAGGACAATCGGATCTGTCCTATACGCCATGGTCGACTGGCTCAGTCTCGCCGTGCCGTTCGCCTACCTGGGCGTCCTAATCGGCTCCCTGGCAACCTTCTCCTCGCTATACCGCAAGCGCAAAGCCCGTACGTTCCACACCCCTCTGGCAAAAGACACGTCGACCTCGTCTACTAACCGAGTCATATAGAAAAGGCATACTCTCTAGAAGCATGGTTCCCCGCCCACCTCCAACGAGATATCTACTTTTCCCTCCTTCATATGGACCCCCCTGCGTCCTCGAAGGAGAAGAAGGCGCCCGCTGTCCCCGAGTCGGTGCTGAAGGCTGCGCTTTTAAGACGGGCAGAGGAGGATATTAAGCGGGTTATGGCCCTGCGCAGTCAGAAACAGGCTTTGGCGATGTTGCTTCAGCGTGGTAGTGTGGGCGATGATTTGTGGCAGCGGTTTCAGAGGGCTGAGAAGGAGATGGAGGATGAGGTTCGGGACGTTGTTTCCGAGGTGAGTTTCTTGTTGAGCCTTTTCATGCTACTTGTGGTCGGCCGTTGGGTGTATTGGGGGTATCGGGAATAATAACTCATTGGATCGAATAGGCCAACGCATATGTCCCTGGCTGGGGCCAGACCATTTTCCAATCTGCCAATGAGATGTTGAACAACACCCTCTTCCGCGAGCGGATCGCAGAGCAGCAGGCCAAGTTGGCCGAGGAGCGGCAATGGTGGGAAAAGAGGAGAACCAGCATTAAGGAGGACTTCATGAAGGAATTGGATGCCGAGAGTTCTTCTCCGACCGCTCCTTCACAGAAAACTGACCCTGCACCTGTCTCGACCCCTACCACGACCAACAACTCGACCCCCGCGATCAAAACCCCCGATTCATCCGGGGCGCCGTCTTCCGTGACTGGCAGCGACGACGATGCAGTCTTAGTGGAGGCTGTGCAGCCCGGGAGTCCGGCAACCCCGAGCAAGAAGAAGAAGAAGGGCAAGAAATAGGGTTTTGTTAGGGTGAATGTTTTGTCGCTTCGATTTCGTTCATGCATTAAAAGATACTCTTCATCATACACTTTGTATTTTCTCAATCACTTGAGGTTAGATGGGGGACAATACCTGTTATTCTCTTTGTACTATACTTCTCTGGGAAAGAGACTGCTTCAAGGTCCAATGTCCTCGGCTTGACATGCCATGTATGAACGGTCGCCATCTTAACGAGTAGAAAGCCCACTGGGACAGTGCAGGCTCATGTTGTCAATTTTTGCCGCCAATTCACTAGTTCATAGGTCGTCTGGCTCAATGGTAGAGCGTCAGTCTCCTATTGATCAAGGATCAAACTGAAGGTTCTGGGTTCGAGTCCCAGGTCGATCGTTTTTTGCTGGTTCAGTATGTATGTTGGCCATCGGGGGTACGGTACTGATTCGGCCAGAGGGTGGGATGGGATATATTGTGCGTCCGGTCATCGACATATAGTTCCTGAGGATATGTCAAGATATACGGAGTAGTCTCCGGGAAACTCAAATGACAAATCACATGAAATCATACCAGCTGCTACTTGGGTGTAGAGATATAATACTGCTATGCTGGCTAGACACATTTTGACACTGAATGATGTGTCTCAACGGGGTATATATAACTGAACTGTATATGAGATATATAAGTGGTAAATCTACTTCAACTCTGTCTTTCACTCTCCTGTAAGATTCCCCAGTAGGGAAGGTACAGCGGAGGAAGTTATCTACCTGCCACTGGTGTAACATCGGAAATTCGAAATATACAAAGCGCGCCATTCCTGGCATGGTATGGTACTCATCACACTGAATCCGCAAATAATCCATGCACTACTCTGTAATCTGCTCTGCAACCACAGACGAAGGGTTGGAATGTGTTTCTTAGCTATCCCTATGATGCATAATAATTGTCATGGTTGACATGTCAAGTCTCCATAGTCTAGTGGTTAGGACGGCGGTCTCATAATCTGACAGTTCCTATCTAAAGGAGTTGCAATCCGCAAGCACGAGTTCGATTCTCGTTGGAGGCATTCTTTTTTTGCCTCTTTTGCCCTCCATGTTTCTTCCCTCCATTAATCACCACGCAAGCCCTGGTGCAGTCAAGGGTTCTGATATCGTACTCTTTCCCAATCTACTTTTTGGCCATCACCCTGCTGATATATCTCTATCTCGTAGTGTAGTTCTCTGTCGTCAAAGTAGTAGGCTGTACAGCACATGTTGTGGCCCATATCTGATTTAGCCCTCAGGATATAGCACTGTAACTACACATGCTTACTCACTTTCTATTACAGGTCACAAACAAGCAAGCCAGAGATGTATGTTACATCACTGCTTGGCAGAACAATCACCAGATGTCCACTCCACAACATGAGAATCAGAGTACCACGGCAGATCAGCACTTCAAAGTCTTCCATGCAATGCCATGGTAGCACTACCACCCTTTACGTAGACCTCTATCCCCACTTACCTATATTCATTCAATGTATGTGACCAAAAAAAGCATGATATTATTGCATCCAATCCAATTCTCAGCTAGACAGGACTCGATCAAAAAGATCGATAAAAAGAATGCCTCCAACGAGAATCGAACTCGTGCTTGCGGATTGCAACTCCTTTAGATAGGAACTGTCAGATTATGAGACCGCCGTCCTAACCACTAGACTATGGAGACTGGGTTGAAACTTAGGGCGCGAATATGCCATCATAACCCGTAATGAACTCTGTGAGTGCAATTCATACTTGATGCCTGGGCTTGGCAATGTATCCATCACTGCAAAAACCAACTCTTCGTGATGAAATATATTCTTGGAATAAGTAGTGGTGGCATCTATTCTATGGACCCCAGCGTCTATTCTAATTTCTGTTATACAGTCCCGTTGAGATGGTCCCAGGCTGATGGTATGACGAGGGCCGGAGAATACTGTTGAAAACGCTAACTGTTGATGGCTATGCGAGACACAGGACTCAGGGGTAATTGTTATATTACAGGAACTTGACATACAGGAGAAAGACCTGTTCTAGTGTACTCAACCAACGCCGTATTCCAGAGGACAGTAGCGTTTGCTCAAGATTGACTTCCGGGACTCATGTTGAAATTGGCTTTTTCTCGGCACGGGAAGAAAGCTTAGCCGTCTTACTGGTAGTTTATTTTTTTATGCCAGTCACTCTTATATTGAGTACGTCTCTAGATTAGAGATGTTGCTGGGAAGTGATCGTCGTTCTCATTGTGTATTGCGGCTCAACGCTAATTTAATACATGAGATATACTCCGTAATTGTCGTCGAATGACTTGTCAACACGCTAGTAGCGAGAAATACACGATGCCTACACTTAGAAAATCCACTACGCAGAATATCCTAACATATCGTGACCGTGCTTATGATTGTTGGGGGGCAACTGAGAGTATCATTCGTGGTGTTGCCATGGAGGCATACATGTTCAGCATAGAAGGGGGGCTTCCCTATCTGTCGGACGAGACTAGGCGCAATGTGCAGAGCATGTCAAAGAAGGGGTACGGAGGGATTGGGTATTGTGAGGAAGGGGTTCATAGCGAGGTGGTTATGATTGTTGAATGCATATAACTCAATACGATAAGACATTGGACGTGCCGTGCAGGTGAAATTGGCGAATGGATAGTAAGATACTTGGCGCGAACAAGAATTCCTCGGTCTCCAGCATCATTACATTCTTTTTTCCTTGCCGTTGCAGGAGAGGGAACCATGGAATTGAGGACAACAGGTCAATGTTGCAGAAAACCCCTTGGTGTAGTGAGCGAGTAGCTTAGGTTAGTGCCATACCACCGATGTGTTGTCACTGCAGAATGTGGCTACCGGCTTGTTGAGGAATGGAAGCTACATTCTTGTCCCATACACTGGATATTAGTTCCTGCTGGGTCCAAACGATCTCCAAGGAGATTGTCAGATACGAGGATCGATGCTGAGGATGAGTGCGGAAGCCGTTCGCCATTGATGGAAGAGGGATTAATGCATATCGCCAAACGTAACTGGTAGGGGAGGACGCGACAGTAATGAAACCATTTCAATAAACAGCACTGCGTATGTCTAGTATTTGTTTGAATGCCTTGTCGACATTCACTCCTGATCCATTGTAGTTCCTATGGGTTCCTCCCCGGTTTGTCGGGTGATCAGGTTAGGATGATAATTTCCAAGACCATAAGCCTGGAATGGAATGTCCGTTCAATATGAGTTTCTGCGAGGGGTACAACAGGCAATGGAATGTTGAAACGAAGGTCAAACTGGCGAGTACTTAATCTGATGCACCGAGCTCGGAAGTCACGATCTTTGTCGCAACAACTCTTGACACTACGGCATCATGAGGCTCCCAACTGCAGCAGAGGTTCTCATCGCTAGACAAGCAGCAGGTGCTGCCGGTATTGACTACAACGCACCACCCCCGGTCCTATCAACTCTTCCCGCTGGGTCTCTCTTCGAAACATGGAGGCCCAAAATTCATGTCCTCCCGCCATACGGTCAGATTGGTGACCCCTGCGCACATTATAACGACCCGCAGACGGGCCTGTTCCATGTTGGCTTCCTGCATAACGGAACTGGGATTTCAGCCGTTCAGACTAATGACCTTGTCCACTACTTTGATGTCAACCCCAATGGGAACTATACCATAGTTGCGGGTGGTGCCAACGATCCACTAGCCGTGTTCGATGGATCAGTTATTCCCAATGGGGTTGGAGGCGAGCCGACCCTCCTTTACACCTCGGTCTCGCATCTGCCCATCCACTGGACTCTGCCCTATACCCGCGGAAGCGAGTCACAGTCCTTGGCCGTGACTTATGATGGTGGTCATAACTTCACCAAGCTGGACCGTCCTCCTGTTATCCCGGTTCCACCAGAGGGAGTTGATGTCACTGCCTTCCGGGACCCCTATGTCTTCCAAAATAGCGATCTGGATGGCACAGTGGGCAGCAGCCCGGGTACCTGGTACGCCACGGTTTCGGGTGGTGTACACGGTGTCGGGCCTGGGATATTCCTCTATCGGAATCAGGGTCCAGGCTTTGTGAACTGGGAGTACCTCGGAGAATGGTGGAGTGAGCCTGCCAACTCGACATGGGGTAATGGCGACTGGGCGAAGATTTGGGGGTACAACTTCGAAGTTGGAAACGTGTTCTCTCTTGACGAATCGGGATACAATGTCGATGGTGAAACTTTCGTCACCCTCGGTGTCGAGGGCTCATATGCCCCGATCGTCGCTGGGGCTACCTCGATGCATGCCATGCTCTGGGCCTCTGGAAGTCTCTCGATACCTAGCGGCGGAAATGTGACGTTTGAGCCCACCATGGCCGGTGTTCTGGACTGGGGAGCATCGGGATATGCGGCTGCGGGGAAGTTTTTGCCAGCCACATCTCAAGCCTCTCAGAAGAGTGGTGCACCCGACCGGTTTATCTCGTATGTGTGGTTGAGTGGTGACTTTTTCGGAGGCGCTGCTGGCTTCCCTGGGGCGCAACAATCTTGGCAGAGCGCTCTCATGCTGCCGCGTGAGTTGAAGAAACAGACCATTTCCAACGTCGTGAACAACGATCTCGTGTCGGAGACCGGCTCGTGGCGGGTGGAGGAGAGCAGCAACAGCTGCGCCAAACTGGAGACGATGGGTATCAAGATTGCAAGGGAAACGTACAAAGCCATGACGTCCACGCCATCCTTCACCGAGCCGAAGCGTAAATTGAGTAAGTCAGGGACTGTTCCATTCGGGCGCTCGCCTGCCACGAAGTACTTCGTTCTCAATGCCCAGCTCTCCTTCCCAAAGTCGGCCCGTACCTCTGGCATTCAGTCAGGCTTCAAGATCCTTGGCTCCAACCTTGAGTCCACCACTATCTACTATCAGTTCTCGAATGAGTCTATTGTGATCGATCGGAGCAACACCAGCGCGGCAGCGCTCACCACCCCCCTCGACACCGCTACCGAATCAGGACGGTTGCGTTTGTTTGATCTCAGTAAGAAATGCAAGAGTGGTGATAAGAGCAAAGGACATGAAGGATCCACCGAACACCGTGTGAAGCATAACAGCATGGAAGCCGATGAGGATCACATCGAGACTCTAGATCTCACCATTGTGGTCGACAACTCGATTCTTGAAGTTTATGCTAACTCCCGGTTTGCCCTTGGGACCTGGGTTCGGTAAGTCTTTCCCACCCCGGTTTGTTTTGATCACCACGTTCGCTAACGACCCATGTAGTCCCTGGTATGCCAACTCGACTGGTATCAGCTTCTTCCATAACGGGGTGGGTGAGGTGCTTTTCAGCAATATGACTGTGTACGATGGTCTTTACGATGCCTATCCTGACCGGGCGACGTAAATCCTGTAATGATGATGCATTTAATGAGTGTTTGCTGCCTCTACGGAGAGCAGCATCTGTGGATCTTCCTAGAGCTCTTCCAGGAAGTTCGAAAAATTCTGTTTGGGAAAGAGGACACCAGGGCGTCTGCTGGATCAGAAGGGTTGATGCCACTTCACAGTGTGTTTGGAAGATAATGATTGCTTATATTGAGGAAACTAAACTACTTTGGGCGGAGTCAGCAGAGGCAAGTCTCACATGACGTGACACTGGGTTTATGCCCTTCCAATTCCCAATAGCGCTATTTGAATTAATGATCTTTAAACGTGGCCCGTTAGAAGGTCGACAATCTCTCTGTTGTCAGCTTAGCAATAAGTAGATGTCCTTGACTTTCGTCGGGTCCCAACTCTAGCGTCCTCGTTTGGGAACTGGGCAATCATTTGTCAGGCACCATTTTTCGTCACCCAGTTCTTTACACTCATCGCCATATGCACAGTAAAAATGACCACCCCCGACATTGTTCTTGTTTGGAGCCCTCACCACGATCCTAGAACGTCCGGGTCAATGGGGGGCACAACCGCAACAAAGATCATCAATCACTTACGGTCCCATGGACTGAGTAGAGCACACCGAACTGTAGCGGTGCTTATTGACGACTTGTACAGTGTATGCCGTCTGTCACTGGGTGTCAGAATACAGCACCAACATGCCAGATTGAAAGGAATAACTCCTCACATAAGCCATATCGTACTTGAGGCAGACTGTTCCATTTGAATGGGCACCACAGGTCTTGACCTCGCTCACAGTCCATGACTCCGTCACTGCGAACCCAGGATTGAAGAACCCAACCTTCGCTCCGGTGGAGACAACATATCCAAATGTATGACCTTGAGAGAATCCAATACTGCAATCCTTAGCCTCTGGACCATCCCGACATTCAAGTTTCTCGGTCAACTGTCTGTGGAGAAAATCCGTGTGGGGGTCTCCATCTCCAACAAGCTCGTAGCTGCAGTCTCCCAAACAGCACATGAACTGGTGGCCCATAAGCTGCCTTTCTTTCAATGTATTGTTCGCATCGGTCGTTCGATCCACGTTGATTACAAGGGCTAGAGACTCAGTCCAGTAGAGGAAGAAGTATACTGTCAAAATTAGGCCACGCATCTTGCTTTGCAAAATTAGTATATAGTACAGTACTAAGAACAAAAAACATGGGACACCGAGTGCACTATACTCTTAGTTATATCACCCCCATCCTCGGCCTTGTTTCCTCTCCTTGACATCCTTTAAAGCCTAATTCATCTGATCATCGACCTGACCCCGCTTATCCATCGCAGGGAGCAAAGGGAGTTCGCCTAAGAGAAAGAGAGAGCGGTAGATAGAAGAAAGATAGAGCTGGTTGCCGAAATGAATTCGATTACTACTACGGAGTAGCTTGCGATCAGACCCATGCTGATAAGCTTGGAAAAGTATGGGGTAGTTTAGATTGATATGAAACCTGAACTAGTTCATTATAGAGGTGTCGTGTGATTCGGTGTGAAGTTACATCGGTGTCACCATTTGCTAACTATTAGGGTACAAAAGCTATCTAGCAAGTATCTAGATAGCATTGGACTGGCCAGTGCCAAGTGGACAAAGACTACGCCCCGTGGAAATCTGTGATACCCCAGGTTTGAGGGCCGTTCATAAGATTTCTTTATTTGGTCTCGGCTTTGCTCTGCTCTGTGTTTTCTTTGGAGGTCGTTCAGCCTGGACGGCAGCAAGATAACGACCTCTTTCGTCTAGGTATTCACTTTTGATTGGATATGAAACCTCCCTTGCTTTTCTTCGGAGATAAAGATGTGATGTCGTATTTGGCGGGGTTGAAAAGATTTCTAGATCTGCACATTTGGGGTGACTTATGAAAGATTTTAAGATTACGCTGCATCTCGTCCGATGAGGGGGGAAGTGTTCTTCGATTAGCCATCAAGTTTGAAAAATGTAGGCCGTTCGAGTGAGGAGTATCTCCATTATAGGTAGTATACAAGAGCCATGGTTATATACATAGTACCGCCGAAACGCCGAACCGCATGCTGCGTGACACTCTATCCTAAAACAATGCCGCCAAACACCATGATGTGCGTTTCTTGATTACCAAAAGGATGACTGCTGGAGCTTACAGTAAAACATCGTTATCCTCCAACGATGACCCCAGATCAATCTCGGAAACGCCCATCTCCACTGCAGCGGACGCAATTTGATCTTCCACTTTGTTCGATCCAGCGGTTGCTCGGCCCATTATGACACGTAAGAGGTCGGCCATAATATCGAGCTGATACTGCTCCCGCTCCTGCGGCTCGAGAGTCTCCAGAGTGAGCCCTCGCGCCTGGAGAGCGGAGACCTTGCGTTCGCTCAGAATCTCTACCAGTCGCTTGACATGGGAGATGTTCTCCTTGCTCTTAGGAGTCGACGAAAGGCGACGGAGACGGCGCTTGGGAGTGTCGGATGGGACACCAGCCATGCGTGCAACTTGCAGGATAATGAGACGAGCGGTGACGTCGTCCGGAGAGAACCCGAATATTGCCCTCAACGAGTACAGCGCAACAAGGGTGCCATGAAGATCTTTACAGAAACAAAAACATCGGATGATTTGGTCATAGAATTGTTTCGAGAACTCTCCCTGGGCGGTGGTGCGGTCGCGTGGAGGAAGGCCAGAATACCACTGCATCATTTCCGCAAAAAGCACGCGAGCAGAAGGGAAGTCTGCAACGAATGCGGTGCGACCGCGGTCATACTGAAGTTTGCCGCAGTCCCAAAGACAAGCAAAAGTCTCCAGATCCGGTTGGATCGATGCAGACATCGTTTGGAACTTGGTCCATAGAGATCTTATATCCTGCTTCCGGAGCTCGGCGTATAGGAGGTGGTTCATGAAATAGGAGTTTGGTTTAACCTGAGCGTCTCCAAGGCATTTGACTAGATATTTGATCATGCCATCGTCACTTCTGCGGGTATAATGGAGGAGTAGAATGGAAAACGTCTCGATGTTCGCCGGGGGGATCTCTCGTTGCATCCACTTTGGTATACGAGGACTATCATTGTCTGGACCTACAGACAATTGGGGAGAATCTCCTGTCGAATTGTTTCGCCTCCAAACATTGTCGATCCGTTGCTGAACCATAGACCATCCTAGCCGTTCAGCCTTCTCTTGCGAGTCGGAATTGCCGTCACGCAGCCAGGCGGCAATTATCCCGTTAAGGTGTTTTGAGTCCGGTTTCACGCCTCGTTCATACATCAACTCAATCACCAGTGAGGCGGAATCAACTTCACCCATTCCAATGAGTTTCTTCATCCAGCTAGCATAAAAAAATCGATTCTGGAACCTTCGGGGTAAAACTGTCAACGTCGAAAGCGATACCTTGTTCACATCCCGTTCAGAGATGCTCAATGCCTGGAGATTACCAACCATGCCGACGGCTGCTTTATAGAGGGAGGTTGAGTCGTTTGCTAAGTCCTGTCCTGTCACCATCATATCTTTAAACACTGCAACAGCGAGATTCGGTCTGCCAGCCTTTAAAAGACCGATGCTGACATTATCGTAATCTTCCATAGTCAAGGTATTTTCTAGAAAAGTTTTAAGTTGTAGATATAATGCCCATGCCTTGATCTCTGCCTTTTTACCAGGCTGCTGGCCCCAAGCAGTAATGACCGGAAGAAGTATGCGAGGTTCGCGGGATTTGTCATTTGTCAGAAATGCGAGAGCAATGTCTTGAGCTCGTTGAGGATCCCCTACAGCAGCAAAGAGCCGAACACCTAACTTCCAGTATGCTTCGAGATCCTTCTTGTGTTGCGAGAGCCCCGTCTGATGTGCTTCCCACTGGTCGAGCGCCTCCTTCGTTTTGCCAGTCCTCCGGAGCGACTCGATGTAAGAGAGAAGATGTGGTGTCGAAAGCGATTTCCCAACTGACATTGCATCCTCCGCGAGTATTTGTATATGAGTTGCTTGAGTATGTCTTGCTTGATTGCCAGTTTGAGCATACCACAACAGGGCCGTGGCTTCTTCGGGAATTGCCCCCAAAAATCCTGGAACCATCTGTTTGCAACGACGGTACCACTTCCATAGCTCAGATCCGAGTCGTTCATTTGAGTTATCATCCGCGATTCGTTTCAGACATGTGTTAAATTTCTCGACATAAGAATGGGATTCCGGGTCCGCCATCACGACTTCGTAGGGACGCCGCACAAGCTCTTTTGCTGAAGTGTCATCTTTCTCTGTCAAGTCCCAGTTTTCTTCTTCCTTTGCCAGGCCCTCAAATTCCGCCTTCAGCATTTGATCCAGCTCATCGTCGAAAACCTGCTCGAGCCCAATTTCGAGTTCTTCATTGCCGTGCTCTGCTTCGTATTTCTGCAGAGCCTCTAGTGCAATAGCTCTCTCCTTCTCGGGTAGTTCCCTGATGAACTGGCTGTTGGGACCGTAAGGACCTTCTTGCAATTCCTGCAGTTCACTCTCAAGCCTAGCCAGTTCACCCTCCACTTCCTTCCGTTCGACATTCTCTTCGGAATCCGGGTCGACCTGCCTTCTCTTTTTGCTCCCACGAGTATCCTGTTCGTAAAAGCGAATCTTGTCATTAGGACCGCCATAATGGAGGGAGCGCGGCGCTACGACGGAGAATGCACGCCGTAAAGGAGAAGACGGAGCCGACGGTGTTCTGGGCGCCACATGCTGATGCCACCGAGCTCCTCGAATAACTTGGCGGAGCATGAAGTATAAGCGATTAGAGCATCTGATAGAGGGTGGGGAAATAGCTAATAGGAGTTGCATATAACAGAAAGTAGAAGTTTGCGGAGAGTTCCAAAGTTGTCGCAAAAAAGCTCCGCGGCGGAAAACCAATACCGCCAGATTTGGTTTAGCGCCAACGCGAGCTCCGTCGCTGGTCCAATAAATCAGTACTGAGACTCTTCTCCCTGACCAGGCGATAAAGGACGGACCAATTCAAAGCTTACATATGGATCTACAGTCGGAGGCGCATGGTGTGGCCAAAGATGGCTCAAACACCCAGGTACTTTCCTGTATGGATGGCTCGAACCCATCCAGGAATAACTAACACCATGTAGGGTGTGTACATATACCGACCTGCAACTTCTGCGAAAGCTCATGGAGAGCGACCTTCGAAGCGACGAAAGGTACAATCTGAGAACAAGGAACAGTTGAGCGACTCGTCGCATACTTTTCTCCCACTTTTCAATGGCGAGGAAAATGAGACATCGGTTGAATTGAGGTACAATGCCTATCGGCTATTATGGTCTGATCAGGAAAACAAGATTCAGGTTCGTGAAACATAGGCGTCTGCACTGCTAATATGTATATTATGCCATGTTAACGGCAAGCAGGAGGTTTTACGTGACGTGGATTCTGAAGTCCTCGAGAATGTTTCTTCCTTTGTCCGGTCGACTTCGCCTCAGACGTAAGTAGTTTGCTATTTTACACCGATGGTGCTTCGAAAGGCTTAAATGGCGGTAGATACGACGGCTGCATCCCCACAGCATTAATAACGGTTGGATCCAACGTTTCATCGCTTGGAAGATTGTTATCCAAGCTGAATGACCAGTTGACTACGGCAGACGAAGGCGGGGTGGTCATATTGGAATCTGGCGATGCGCCCAACCTCAAGACAACGCTGAAGAATATCATCCGGGCTGCTGTTACAAACACGGAAGGGAATGATGGCTATCAGAACTTCTTGACGGATCGAGAGGTGGGTTTGTCTTATCCCAAACCCTACAACTGCGAAATGCTCAGAATGGGATAGGGGCCCAGACTTCTTGGGTATGATCTTGATTTGCTTGGTGACTACGTGAAAAGGAAAGGAGTCAAAAAGCTGGTGGTAGCATTTCGTGACAGTGAGGCTTTTGATCCGAGCATTCTAACGGATCTCTTGTCCCTCTTAAGGTAAGATTGAAGCTCCTTACCACTCTTCGAAGCTAATTCTTTAGTTCCTGGCTTGACCGAATCCCATTTACCCTATTGTTTGGTATCTCAACCTCCGTTGAACTATTCGAAGGAAGGCTTCCTCGGTCAAGCGTTGCCCTTTTGAGAGGTAGATACTTTGAGATTCACGGAGCCAGTAACTGTGTTGATCGCATATATGAGCGGTTACAAGGGGACCAAAACGGACGGTTCTGGCTAGGGCGCAATATCACAGGGATTCTATTTGAGAAATCGAACGACTATTTCCAGACACCGGAGGCCTTCAGTCGAACAGTTAAGGTATTTGACATGTTATGTGTACCCAAATGCTCAATTCTAACGGTGGTAGTATGCGTATATGACGCATTTCTTTGCAAATCCACTGGCAGTGCTCCTTTCAGACAAGGCTTCGGCCAATATGCAACAGGGAAAGCTTTGCGAAGCAATCAGAAACCTCCCATCATTCCGGAGGTGAGACATTTCCTTCACTTGATTTTATCCTAACTAACTCCCATAGATTTTGCGAACATTTACTTGATGAGGCCTCCACTGAAAAAGTACGCAACCTGTTAGGAAACGACGAATTCTTGTTCCAGCAAAGCTTGGAGTACTTGGAAACCGGACAGCAACGGATGAGAGATATTTTCCAAGCTGTCAAGGCGATCGATCTATGTCTTAAAAACCTGCATATCAGTAGAAAATCAACAATACCGGATTTGTCGATTCGTGCACTATCTGGGGAACTACAAGATTCAACCTTCATGGATGACCTTCTCAGGGGTCTGAAGACGCTGGATTCTTCTAAATTGAAGGAATTCCTTGCGATTATGCCGCAAGGTTTCACTGACCTTTCCGAGTTTCAAGATATCCAGAAAGACTTCGAGGCCCTGGTGCATACATACCAGGGCATGGAGCCTCTCCGAAGTGAGTATGACAGCCATAACTCCGTCGTGGCAGCAACTGTTGTCCTGCAACGGGTGAAACTCAGTAAGAGCAAAGCCAAATTGCCCGAGCAGAACATTAAGTATACCAAAATCATCGATCGCGTCTATAGTCTGTTAGAAAGGTACTTCGTGGAAACATTGGTGAGGCCACAAGACCTGTTCTTACATGAGGCTTTTCTTCTTGATATGAAAAATCCCTTGAAGGAGATCTTCTCCCCGCGGCCACGGTTCGCGATCGAGCGTGCCTTGGCCAGTCCTTTCGATTACCTGATATCAACGTCAGAGAAAATGGAGGCGAGGATTTCCGCGCAGCAGCCAGCCACGGCTATCTTGTATCAGCTGTATCTTGAGTCCGGGGCACTGGTGAACGTTCACGACCTTTGGCAGGCATTTTATACAGTGTTTGAGAGTGAACAAGGCGATGCTTGCGATGAACGGATGACAATGACATTATTTTACAGAGCGGTATCAGAACTCAAGGCGCTTGGGATGGTTAAAAGCAGTCGAAAGAAGGTGGATCACGCTGCCAAGTCAGCATGGGTTGGACTATAAACCCATCTCAACTGTACTGTACATTAAAGAACACTGACGAAACGTATTATTTAATTTCCGAGAAAGGGTATCATAAAACACAATGAACCAAACGCTACTACAAACGCACCCGTGCAGCGATCGAGTGGGTGATGCTCTCCTCTAACGATGGAGATATCACAGTCATAAATCATTCAGACAGGGGAAGTTGAATGATATCATCGTGACCGAGTGGCCGGTCTCCATCACTCAACACCATAGCTTCTCTCCTGCGCCTCCTCACGGCTTGTTCCTCAGCGCTGCGTTCTCGGAGGCGCCTTCCTGGGATTCGACTTGATCCAGCAGTATCATCTCCATCTACCATCCATATGTCACTGTCGTCATCATCTTGGTCGTTTTCTTCAATCATGCTTCCCATCAGACCATATTTCCGTAATTGCTTGGTGCCCTCCGGATGAGAAGAGAGAGTGCTGAATATTGAACTCATAAGAGTATCATCAGACCACCAGGTTTTCATGAGTATTACCACGTCTTGCCGGCGCGATGGCTCGGAACGCGCGCATGGAAACGGATATTTTGAGAGCCAACGACTGACGACGCCGGCTTCCAGTGCCACGGGTATATCTTCCGGAAGAATTAGGTTAAGTGTACCAAGCGCCTTCTTCTCTCCAAGCGGCCTCGTTTTGGGCAAGATAGGCGATACCGTGGTGGAGGTCTCTTCGGAATGTTCGTCGAGGAAGTTGCAGAGACAGTCGACAAGAGCGTTGTAGGTAGGGAGGTCTTTCAGTCGGGCACTTACGGAGGTTCGAGAAACTATATCATAATAATCAGCATTGTCTAAAAATGTCATTGGTCCGAATATGCGAGGTCCGTACGCGAGCGATTCGACACTAAGAAATACATTGCACTGAGAGCTTTGCTTCGTCTCTCTTTGTTCTTGCTCGCAAGGTCTTTGAGAAGCAAATCTCGAGTCTCTTGCTTCGTGGATCTTTCAGCGATGATACGTAAAGCACTGTGTGGTATGTTAGTGTCTATCCGGTAGAACATGCGCATTGAAGGCGCCATACGCTGCGCGGAGGTCATGACTCGTGCTCTCAGAGAGTTTGAGTAGTGTGTCTAGTTTAAGGGCTGTGAACTGATTAGCCATTGAATATATTATTTTAGACAGATTGAGCCAACCATCCTCCGTGCCTTCGCTGATCATCTTGTCTTCCTTGTCGGCATGCTTAATCTCCGTCAAGTCGCGCACCCGCCGGAGGTCCGTGACGATCCCGCGAGCAGCGAAGAAAAGAGAAACACCTATTGAGTCAATTATTTATGCACTTGCTATAACTGCGTCGCAAGCCACGTACCTAGGCATAGCCATAGTAGTCCATCATTCAGCTGAGAGGACATGGTTCAGCTCGAAGACGAGAATGATCTATGATTATGGTGTGAGAGAAAGCGGAGAGACTTTTAATGATCTCAAGACGGACCGGCAGAATAAATCCCGGACGTAGAGGCGGTGAACATAACTTTTTTTCAAACAAACTGCCGCCGCCTCCAAAAATTTCGGTGGAGAAGCAGAACGCTTTTGCGTCAACTTCAACACGCAAACATGCCGCCGTCGCAGTTGAAGCAGCTCAAGGCTTCTCTCCGTGAGAGCGGGGTGCTGGGGCCGCAGCAGTCGAAGAAGCAAAAACGGCAAAATGCGAAGAGCGGTGCTACGGCGCAAAATAGAATCCAGCGCAATGCCGCTCTGCAGTCCATTCGCGAGCGGTTCAATCCATTCGAAATCAAGGCTGGTGGTACGCGGACAAAATTTGATGTAACTACTCGAGATGGAAATTCCAGCACAGCTGCTTCGCGTGCACGACCTGGTGTCACCAAGTCACTGGGAGAAGAAAAAGTGAGTCTGAGCGTAGCCTTATGGTCTAGTGCGTTTACTGACGGTTCTACTCTACATAGAGACGCCAAACGCTGCTGCGAGAAATGGAGAAGAGGAACAAAGTTGGTGGCATTCTAGATCGTCGATTCGGTGAAGATGATCCGACTATGACACCTGAAGAGAGAGTCGCCGAACGTTACGCGAGAGCGAGTCAGCGCAAGATGCGGAAGGAGTCGATGTTCAATCTGGAGGGAGATGATGAAGAGGAGGAATTCACGCTCACCCACAAGGGTCAATCCCTGAACGATGTCAACCAAGAGGATTTCCAGGAAGGTGACTTAGGCGAGCTGGAAGATGCGTCGGATTCAGAGGCAGCCCGAAAAAGGAAGCGAGTTTTCACCGACGACGGCGAGATGGAAGATATAGAAGACCTAGAGGAGGGAGAGGACCAGCCTGAACGGAAGAAATCGAAGCAGGAAGTTATGAAGGAAGTTATTGCCAAGTCAAAATTATACAAATATGAGCGGCAAAAAGCGAAGGAGGACGATGATGATCTCCGTGAAGAACTCGACAAAGGACTTCCTGATCTTTTCGACATGCTGAGAGGAGTGAAACCACCACCAAAGCCAGAACCTCCGAAGAGTGACCTGGCATCCATGAACCCGGATCGCGCTGCGCTCCTGGAGGGTACAGCCAAGGGAGATACCGAGAAGGAGTACGATCAGCGCCTGAAGCAATTGACGTTTGATCAGAGATCCAAGCCAACAGATCGTACAAAGACAGAAGAGGAGAAGGCCGCAGAAGAGGCCGAGCGACTGAAGAAGCTTGAAGAAGAGCGTGTTCGAAGGATGCGCGGCGAGGAAATTAGTGGGTCTGAAGAAGGAGAAGAGGATGAAGAAGATGAAGAGGAAGGAAGTGAGATGTCCGAAGATGAATCTATACCAGATGATGCGAAGGCTTTTGGATTACACCATTTTTCAGACCAGACAAATACTCGGCCCGAGCTCGGCGTCGAAGACGAAGATGACTTCATAATCGATGATGATCTTGTCGAGACGAGATCCGACGTCAGCCTATCAATTGGTGACAGTGATGAGGAGGTTGTATCTGGTGAAGAGTCAGAAGATGAAAACGACGAAGAAGAGGATGAACTTATGAACAGCCTTAATTTCCCTGGTGACAATGCCAGAAAGGCCCCAGCCGGAGCTGATGCACCAGAAGCCGATGAGGCATTGGCATACACTTATGCTTGCCCGAAGGATCATGAAGAGTTCCTCCAGATCATCAAGGACGTACCCATGCAGGATCTCCCTGTGGTCGTTCAGAGGATTCGAGCTCTGCACCATCATCGTCTGCACCCGGACAACAAGACGAAGCTTGGCCGATTTTCCCGCATCCTCATTCAGCATGTCGCTTACATGGCTGGACAGCCTGAGCATCCTCCTTTTGCCATCCTTGAGAACATCCTCCGTCACGTTCACTCCCTGGCAAAGAGCCACCCCGAGAGCGTGTCCCAGGAATTTAAGGCTCGTCTGCGTGAAATCGCAGCAGATCGTGCACTTAGCCTCCAGCCCAGCGATCTGGTCATCCTAACCGGAATTGCCACCACCTTCCCAACATCCGATCACTTCCACGCCATCGCAACGCCGGCACATTTGTGCCTTTCTCGGTATCTGGGACAGGGTGCTGTCAACACCCTCGCTGATTTCGCGACGGGCGCCTATGCCGCAAGCCTGGTCCTTCAATACCAAGCAGCCTCCAAGCGCTACATGCCCGAATTCATCAACTACGTCCTCAACGCCCTATGCAACCTTGCGCCAGAGGAGCCAAAGAGCAGTTTGGGACGCTTCCCATCCCGGAGCCCCGAGGAGCCCCTACGACTGAAGATCTCCAAATCGATGAAGTCGAGGAAACTCCAATTCTGGGACGTTACCGGCCCAGAATCCAGCCCAAAGGCCGAAGAAGAGCTCAAGCTCTCCCTCATTAACACATTCGTTTCTCTTCTCAGCACCGCTTCCGACATGTGGTCCGACAAATCCGCCTTCCTCGAGATCTTCGAGCAAGCCCAGAACGTTCTCCGCTTCCTGAGCAAATCCTGCAAGGGCAAGCTTCCGTCCACCGTCCAAGATACCCTGCAATCGACCCTCGATAAACTCGACGGTCACACCTCGAAAGCCCGCCTCAGTCGTCGTCCGCTCCTCCTCCATGACCACCGTCCGCTGGCCATTAAAACCGCCATTCCCAAGTTCGAGGATACCTTCAACCCGGACAAGCACTACGACCCCAACCGCGAGCGTGCGGAAGCCAACCGGCTCAAGGCCGAGTACAAGCGCGAGCGCAAAGGTGCTATGCGGGAGTTGCGCAAGGATGCCAACTTCATTGCGCGCGAGAAGCTGCGCGAGAAGAAGGAGCGCGATACCGAGTACGAAAAGAAGTACAAACGGCTTGTGGCCGAGGTGCAGAACGAGGAGGGCAGAGAGGCCAATGCGTACGAGAAGGAGAGGAGACTACGCCGGGGGAAGCACTAATCACGTCGTTATTGATTGGGTTCCCGGTATCATTATTGTTATGTTGGTGCTTGGACTTTGCCTGCCGAACATGTGTAAATACTCTTTATCATCCCCTGTTATATGCCGAGGCTACCAAACAAAAGAACTTCTTTTTCCCTTTGTGTCGGAGCTTTTCCAGAATTGCGTATCAGGCACTCTTTTTAAAACGATGTAGGAAACAGGATCTTCTCTCCCAGTCACGAATAGATGGATGGCAGTACGGAGTACGGAGTATATGATGACTAAACCCCCAGGTCATCTGGTAAAAGAGGATGTATTAAATAGTGGAGATCAACGAATAAAAACAAACCAATCAAACTCATAAATCTCAATAAATTGAATGAATCGCAATGATTTCCCCCCGCAAATGCAAAAAGATTCATTCAACCGACAGAAAGCACCCGATCCAGTACAATCTCAGCCTGTGATTGAATCCACAGAGTACACGTCTTAATCCAATTCGCGCAATTCCCACCACCCCCAGCAATGAGCCCTCACAACCCCGCACACGATGTAAATGAAGAAGAGGAAGATTATATGTCAATGGTGATCGAAGAGCCAAAGCAGAAAGAAACATTCTCTCAGAAAAAGCGCCGACAGCAAAGAGAGGTACGTACAAATTGCCGACGCCGTGCGACTCGCGTTTTCTATTGATTGATTTCTCTTCTACACGGCGCAAGGAAACTGACCTCCCCTGGCTCTCTGTACAGGCTGAAGCTCGTGCTAAAGTTCCCTCGAAAGCTGAACTTGCGGCCCAGGATGCTGAACGTCGCGATGCCGCCCTCGCTACTAGCGCGCTTAACCCGTCCAACAAGGGTTTTCAAATGATGGCTAAATTGGGGTTCAAGCCGGGACAGACACTGGGTAAAGCTCAGGTTGAAGCTCGACAACCCGATCGTACTTCGCGCGCACGAGCAGAGCCACTCGATTTGGTGTTCAAGGAGGATCGCGGTGGGATCGGTCTGGAGAGTGAAAAGAAGCGCAAGTTCCGGGAGGAGGTGGAAGAGGCAACGAAGAAAGTAAAGCAGGACGAGGGCGATTATCGAGATCGCGTCCGTCTTGAACGGGAGATGCGGCGGGCGGAGACTCAATTTCACGCTGCGCAGAAGGTAGCGGAAAGATTGGATGTGGAGGTGGAGGCGGAAAATGGGGAGACTGTGCATGGTGATGATGAAAAATCATCGGATAATTTGATGAGTGAACCCGCTACTTCCCAGCCGAAGATCAAGGTTAAACCGACCTCGCAAGTCAACGTCCTATATCGCGGCTTGGTCCGTGAGCGAGAGGAGAAAGAACGTTCTATTCAGGCTCGGCATCTATTGCAATCGTCTCTGCCATCGTCGTTCTTCCCCAGCCCGCGATTGCCAGGGTATGACGATCCAACACTAGAACGTGAGGATAAAGCTGCGCTTGACGACAAACTCGACGCCTCAACTATCCTTGAGCAAGAGCTTGATGAAGAAGACCCAGAGTTGGATGAGTTCAACGCACTCGAGCCGAGTGAACGGCTGACCCGGATAGTACAATATTTGCGCGAGAAGCATCGATATTGCTTCTGGTGTAAATATCGCTACGATACTGAGGAAATGGAGGGATGTCCAGGTGTGGCTGAAGAGGATCATGATTAATGGATTACTTGTATACTACTGTACAATACGCTGCTGGCCATCCCAACTGTTGTTAGTTATGTATATAGAGAAGGCGAGTATCAACCCCGAATTAATATATAATGTCTAGCCAAAACCCAGTAACTATACATATGGTCCAAACTACGACCCTGTGGCCGTATATACAACCAATAGATATAACGTATATGTCATGTGTTGACACATCATAATACGAACAGATAGCACGTCTCGACAAGGAAAGCACAACGAAATTAACGTAGAATAATCGGCCCGAAATTATGTAGAAGAAATGAAACTATGGCACTCACACCATACCAAGGGTCACGGAGACTGGGAATCGACCAGTGATGAATGAGAGACTACTCGTGGGACGGAATAGTCTTCATCAGCTGCGCCAGCGAGCGATTCGGGCATTTCTGCAACGCCTGGAAACAGGTAGCGCAGATGCGCAGGCAGCAGAACACGCATCGGTGCCTGTTTTCCTGATCAAATTTCTGACAGGTCATACATGGGAGCGCATGCCAGACGTTATTAGCGGTGGGCATGGACCGATGTTCCTGATAGCAGGCATAGTGTAATTTGTTCAAAGGCGGGGCGACAGGCTCGAAATCCGGCGGCATCCAAGGCCCATTGTCCTCTTTGCTCAAGACCGGTTCGATAGGTGCGCTGCTACCATCAATTGCTTGCTCTGGTTCAGGGATAATGCTTTCTAGTGGGTCCTCCGTGGGCTGAGCGTGTCCCCGATGGTAGATCGGATACTGATCTTCACTGGACGGAGGAGTTACCTGTTGCACAGGAGCCGGCGCTGAGGGCTCCTCGCGCCGGGGAGCCCGAGATCGAGGATACCTGGGAAGCGGACGATCTTGGGGAGTTGAGACAGTGTTGATTTGATGGTAAGGCGACTGGTTCGAGAACGAGTCGGCCGGGGCGGAGGGGAATGGTGGGGGAGAAGGCAAGGCGTGCGGTAGCAGGTCCTTCTCTTGGACCGGTACTGAGTCCATTCGTACTGTAGTAGTAGTGATTTCGTCGGAACTTGAATCTCTCCGTGATGGGGATTCGGCGTTCTTCTTCCTAGACTTCATAGCCGAAAGTGATGGCATTCGGAGACCGCGGGAGCGGGTTTCTTTGTCGAGGATAGCCATGATTCTTTCTTTCTTTCTTTCTTTCTTTCTTTTCTCCCTTTCCGAAGGCTTCGTCGATCCCCGTCTTAATTGCTGGATGGGAATTAACGTCTGCTGGCGTCGGTAGATGGATGTATCAGCTCACTTTGGTTGATAACCAAGAGACTAGACAATTAAGGTCAGTCAAGAAGTGTAAGTCGGACTTGATAAGTCTGCAACTTACCAGAAACCAGACTATGTCGATAAATGTAGAAGAATATACAGCTCTTCTGGAGAAAATTATTGGGAGGACTACCGAGAGGGAAAAGAAAAACACTTGTGATCAGGGAAGAGACGAAGCTGAACCATGGAATGGATCGAACTACCTTTTAGTTCGGAGCCCCGTTTAGGTAGGTCTTTGTACTAGTATTTAGATCATTCCATGACACTCTGAGGATGTACGCGGTACCTCCGCTCCCCAGTACTATTGCCCTCCAATGAATAGATTTTTTTTTTTTTTTTTTTTTTTTTTTTGTTTTTGTTTTGTTTTTGGTCCTGAGTGTTCATTGCTGCTTATCAGGGTCAGCTGAGGATAGAAGAACAACCTGAAGGGAAAAAACCTGGTCAAAAAAAAATCACGATGAAGATCGATTGGATGTCAGACGACAAGAAATGACCAGGGAAAAAAGCAACTGGCGTCATACTTCTTATTCCTGTGGTATTAATTGTATGGGCCATGTTTCGTGCTAATCGTTTGACCAGCAAATGAAAATGAAAAATCCTGGGAACCGAAAATCTCCAGTGGAATTTCCACTTTACTAGTACACAGTACTAGAGGACTAGTACCTACACTACCAAGTAGTACTGATAGTAGGTGCAGTGGTAGACTACCTAGATAGATACTAGGTGGTTGGACAGTGGCCAGTGGACTGACTATCTGACTATCTTCAGATCTCGTTATCAAAGCTATTTATACTTTATGCAATCTCGGTTCCCATTCTTTCTGTTTTCTTTTTTTCTTCCGACGGCCCCTGCACTTTGAACTAGGAAGTTGGATCGGATCCACTGTCACGAGATATCAGCCTCAATTATGATCCATATTCTTCCACACGATTCTCATAACCATCCGATGTGGTGTAATGGCTAACATCGCTGTCTCTCACACAGCAGCTCGGGGTTCGATTCCCCGCATCGGAATTGATTACATTTTTTGCTTCTGTACGGAGTACTCCGTACTACTACTCTCTCTCAGCCTCTTCTCTGCAATATTCTTCTTATCTACTAATCCATCTATCTTTATGTATGCATAGAGATCCACAACCACTGGTACTAATCCCAAACTCTCTTCAGAGAGTACTACGATTGTAGTACTATACCAGTATGAGTATGATCACCATCAATCAATATGTATGCAGTCTGGCTGTCTCTCCACTTCGCTGGTACCGTGACATATGAACGGATAATCAATCAAGTCAAAGATCTATGGCAATGTATGTATATAAAGATAGAAAGAAAGAAAGAAACATCGGGTCCGGTCATATGAAAATAAAAACATCATGAGAGCCAAGAGCAAACGTACAAGGACAACGGAAAATTCAAAAAAGAATGCATGATCGCTTTTCACTAAAAAACCTCCTGCGCCGACAGATTCGTACCATCTCCCATCCCTTCTCTTGCCACGAAAGCATCACATACGTAAATGAACAACAGACATCTGATAAGGTCAATGAATGGACAACCTTATCAGGTGAGATATCTTCAAGATGTGGTCTGCGCCTTCTCTGTATTGCCGGTGATTTCAACGGAGCGCGTCTCGACCTCTTTCGGTATCAGATAGTTCTGGCTTTCTTCTAGCATGATTTCCGGCTCCGCCATCGCTATGCTATCAACCCTAGAGACCGAATGATCACTATGCTCCTGGCCCACCGGAAGCCTAGAACGTGAGGCAGAACCCTCCGCCTGTGACCTTAACGACGTATCCTCTACATGTTCTGCAGCTTCATCACCTTTGTCTTCATCGCCAATAACCTCAGCTAGACTCCGAAAGTTAAAGAGTGGCTCTGTAGCCGAGCCATTACCATCCGTGGCCCCGGCGTGATCTCCGGACATTGACTCAACGAGGGAGGTGAATGATGAAGAGGCACTCGAGACATGTCGCAAATGTGATGGCTTCGATGGCTCTCTAGGTGAAGGCTGGCAAATAGACGACTGTGCAGACTGATGCTGATCTCCTAGATTCCCAGGCGGATATACAGCATTCAAACTAGCGGGCGCAGCACCCGAACCGGTAGAGGTAACATCGATGGGTGCATTAGGGGATACACGGTTCACTTCCTTACCCTTGCTAGTGGGAGGGGCTTCCTCGCCTGTAATAGAGGAAGAGCTGCTAACGACCCTTCCTAGCCCTGTAGGTACGTCCAAGGCGGAACCACTTGCATTGGCACTGTATAGGCCGGTCTTGCGGGCGGCCTTTTCTGCCTTCTTGACTTCCTTTTCTCTTTTCTTTGCCTCTTTCTTAGCTTCCTTCTCCTCTTTCTTACGTCGTTCCTCCTCGCTTGCTAAGCTCAGCCTAATTGCCTCCATCATCATCATGTCTTCCAAATCGTCAATGCGATTTCGTCTAGAGCTGTTGCGTGGCGGGGCCAAAGTTCCAGAACCTTCTTCGGCAGAGTCTGCGTCGTTTCCAGCCCCACGTCGGTCGGTTAAAAAGGCAAGCGCTTGCAGTGCCGGGGAGCCTGTACGGCCGGAAGAGCTGTGAAGCTCTGAACCGCCGGCTCTCCGCATGACACCTCTCCGGCCAAGATTGAAAGTTCGCGAATCGCTTCCATTACCGTTCGAGTTCATCAGATATGCTGCGGTGTGAAGAGCAGTTGCCGCGGCAGACCTCCTTGCAGCATGTGCTCGAGCGTTGGCCAGCTTCTGAGCCCAATCCGGACGGACCTTATCGGTTGTTATTACCGTAGGATCGTTCGCAGACAATGATGTAGCGCGCCTTCGGCCTGTGACGGTTGCAGCATTTCCGGAGGAAAGGGAAGATGTAGATGATACAGGGGAGGCGAAGTTTGGGCGGGCATTCGGGTCGGATACATGGGTGAGTCCTCTGCGGAACGGTGGCGGTGCGTAAGTCACCCCAAATTCAGGCTGCACGCAAAATGGGCAGGCTGCAGGTTCCGAGACAAGTTGACAATCTTGGTTCTCGACAGTATCGCCCTCGGAGCTTGCAGCTGGGGCGTTTTGGTCAGAATCTCCATGCTCAGGAGGATGCGGGTCGGGACGTTTTATCTGTATAAAGCATTCGGAACAGATGGGCTGATCACAACACCTCGTTCGATTCAAATATGGGGGATAGTAGAGGAAGCAGATAGGGCATTCGGCCGCGTCTTTATAAAGGTAGGCCTCGATGGGTTGCCCATTAACGAATGGATCGTGCGGGAGCTGCATCTCTCGGGGCGCAGGGTCGGCTTGGGTGCCATATTTGGGTGTAGTGAGAGAAGCGAGCGTCTTTGCCCGGGTGCGGAATAATGGAGAGCTCGAAGAGCCTGAAGCCAGGGGTGATGTAGGCGATGGTAAAGAGTGAGCTGGGGTGGATGACTGCGACACATCGGAGCCGTACGATTGGGATCTTGAAGTGATTGGAACCGTCAAATGTTGAATTACTTTTGGATCAGTCGACTCCTTTGTCCTTTCTGTAGCTTTCGGTGGGTTCTTATATTCTAGCTCTGGGGGAATCTCATCAGGGGGCGGAATAGACAGGCCTCGCGCAGCTGCCATGAGCTGATGTTCCGTCCAAGACTCTGAAAAGTCGTTAAGACCTCTCCAGAGGGGCGCAAGTCGTCGTTCGATCTACGCTGAACAATTAGCTCTGATCGCATCAAACATTTGGTACGATTCTCATTACCATTAGTTGCCGCACTACGGCTTTGTTGAAATCCTCCGTTCCCGTATAGACACCTTGCGTAACTAGGTAACCTCCATCGACATGCTCTTCCCTCATACTACGCTCCCGTTCCTTGACCCGAGCCACCCGTTCCTTCTCCAAACGGCGAGCCTCTCTTTCCTGTTTCGTTTCTCGTCGATGTTCAAGAGTCGCCACGTCGCGCTCTGAGCTTCCACCAATTCCAAGGATGGAGAGATCAGGTCTACTGCCTCGCGTCGATCTAGAGCCTTCTGACTGATGTCGGTCGCCATACGGCGATCTTCCATGTCCACCGCCATGGCCCCATTGGCTTCGGCGATTTTGAGTAAGGGACGGCCGAGCCTCCTTTGTCTGTGAATTGCCCATCTCTAGCGAGAATGGGGTTTGGTAAAGGGAAGATCAAAATGGGAAGGTGTGGCAGTTGATAATCCGAGAATATGGGGAGGCTGCGGAATGCCGGATAAGAAAGCGGAGACGCGAAGGGCCGGAAGAGTGGGAGAACAGACTAGAGATTCGAAGGAACCCCGGGTGAGACTCCCAAGGCCAAGAAGAAGGGTCAAAGTGGATGCGTAGGTTGTAACTTTATTAAGACCCTCAGTTACTGCAGCGGAAGTAAAAATGGAATGGTGATAACGTCGCTGTGGCCATGTGAGCAACAAAGAAGATAGCTAGCTGGCTGCTGGAAGCGGCGATGAGATCAGAATGCGGGCCAAGTTTAACCGCGGGTGGATCAGGGGGTTGTGAAATAGTATGACGGGAAGAATGAAGCAGCACTTGTCTCGGGAGGTCAAGTGGCAAAACTGTTGTAGCAGTAGAACTAGTTATATATGTATGGTACATAAATAGGGGGACAAGTTAACATAGCAGAAACAAGAGATAGGTTAAATGATGGAAGGACGGACTTGATCGTCAGATAAATCGATAAGTACGCGGTACATATCGTTGGTATGTGCTAGTATGTACTGTCTGTACTGTACATACTGTACATATACGGTACAGGGTGTTGTAATGGTAATCTGATACATTTCCTGCTAAAAAGAGCTGCGACATCATGCCTTTGTATTGTGTACAGTACATACATCAACTTGTTGGATGCTTAATGGTGGCAAGAAGGGGATACTAGACTCTTCATGAAAGATGAAAAAGATCATACATTCTAATATTTGGACATGTATGCACATACATACGTACTACATATTATGTATGTATGTACCTGGATATAAATACCTAGGGTACGGAGTATTACTACGTAGTACGTGGGTATATATGTATGTACATGTATATATCCGTACCTATCTCAATGGACTCCTTGTATTGGACAGAGTGTTGTATCTAAGAAACTTTGGACTTGGCATTGAATGTCATATGTGGCTAAGGCAGTGGACTGCTGCGCCACCGGTTCATTTTGGGTTTGGGCTTTGGAGGATGGAAAATCAATCTATCCGTACTCCAAAATTATTTATCGCTTCAACGGTTGTATGATTGCTTTCATACCAGCACTCCTCACCAATTGAGGGTTGTTCGACAGTCATACCGTTATTTGAATCTACTTATCCTTACATACATTCTTCGATCTCAGATAATTTCCACACAACTCGCTTTGGCACAGCTGTGACTACCCTTTTTTGTTTTTTTGAACTTTTTACACTGCCAAGGTCTTCCTCGCTACCTACGGAGTAGTTCTTTTATCTATCAGCCGTACACATCGCTACATGATATCATCTATTTCTACAAATGACGACCGACCCTTCAGCAATTAAACGCCTTCATATCACCCCTTTTACTCCAGACCTGCTCCCCTCCGTTCTATCTTCCTCGGTTCGACCCTTAGCCACGGAAATTTCCTTCCATTCCATTCCCACATTTCCAGAGAACAACTACGGCTACGTGACGTTGCCAGAAATGGAAGCAAATAAAATCAAACAGAAGCTCAACGGCTCAATCCTCAAGGGTCGAAAGTTCAAAGTGGATGTAGCTCGGCCGCAGAAAGGACACCTGGACGAGGACGAAGCCGAGCAAGTCTCTCCCTCCGCAAAACCACCGTCTAGCAAGAAGTCAAAGAAACGGAAGGCCGATGGTAATCTCTTAGAGGGATATGAGCTTCCAACAGATCGCCAGGTAAAGAGGGGCTGGACAGAGTCGACAAGTGCTTTGCAAGAGCGGCGCAAAGGGGAGAAAAAGAAGAAGGGGAAGGATGATAGAAAAGGAAAATTACAAGCGAAGTCCAAATATACTGAGAAGGCAGAATGTTTGTTCCGAGCAAAGGTCCCTCCTAACCGAGCCTCGTCCGCCGAGGAGGGGCAAGATAAACAGTCAAAGAAGAAAAAAAAGAAATACTCGGAGGAGTCCATTGTTCATGAGTTTTCCAAGACTTTTACACATCCGAGCTTCCTACGGACAGATGATGACGGTGCAGCACCTACGTCTGCATTTGAGCAAGGAAAGGGCTGGGTAGATGGTTCAGGAAACCTAAAAGAAGTGGCCAGTGATCGAATCAGGAGTGATCAACACACACCAGGGAAGGTAGCAGGAGCAAAGGAGAAATCAAACTCGTCTAAGTCTTCGCTTAAGACTAAGATAAATGCTAAAAGGCTGAATGATGTGAATGTCATTGAAGGAAAACTTATTCCTGAAGAGCCGGATCTATCGGAGGATTGGACCTCGTCCAGTGGGGCAACGTCGTCCGACGACAGTGCCACAGATTCAGAAAGTGAGGAAAGCACAACGTCTAGTTCGTCAAATAAACCGGACATTTCTAGTGACCAGGAGGAACATGAGTCGCAGTCGACACCCCGGGAGGTTGAAAAGCTCTCTGAATCCGAAGCAAAAGTAGATCAGCGAGGAGCTCAAACAGAAGAGAACAATGCGCCGCGCTCCCAAGAAGTCCATCCTTTGGAAGCGCTCTTCAAGAAACCTGCAACTAGTAACACTGAAGGCAAGCTTGATTCAAATACCAATGCGCAATTTAGTTTCTTTGGACAGGGAGATGTGGAATCCGAGGAAGAAACCCAGGAACTTGCAGAGCCACAAACTCCGTTTATGAAAAAGGATTTCCAAAGCCGTGGACTACGGAGCGCTGCTCCCACGCCTGACACAGGGCTGGGTGGACGAAACAAAAAGTGGAATGACCTACACCAGAGCGACTCCATGGATGTGGATGATGAACCGTACACCAACACCCCTGTTCCAAAGCCTGGCTCGGGGTTGAAGGTAGAAACTGAATTTACGAAATGGTTTTGGGAGAATCGCGGAGATAACAACCGAGCTTGGAAGAAAAGACGGCGGGATGCTGCCAAAGAACAGAGGCAAAGAGAGAACAGGAGGAAAGGTATGAAAGGGAAATCGTAAGGTCAACGTCCTCAGCTCTAGCAGAGGTAGCATAACCTGGCTATCTACTAGCCATGTCACTTGAGATATTCTCCGAAGCATAGCATACTATAAATAATCGAGAGATGGATGTGTGTATGTACCCCGTACGGAGTATAAGCTTGGTATATGTATCACGTGATCACTAGTACCCGGGGTTTGGGGAGTATCAAGGATTATATCACTAACTGATAACACGATCGCTCGTCTGTAGGAGGGAATCGATCTGTCCCCTCCCTTATCTCATATTTCAGCCATGTCTCATAAGGACAGTTTCCCCTGTCTCGTCCTTCTTTTAATTGCAATTCTGACCTTGTCAACTTTTACATCGGCGTCTTGTAAGTAACCATTTGCGATTGATCCCAGCTGAGACTTGAAAAGTTAACAAAACCCCGATCATCTTAGCCCCCGCCTCCTTTTGCAAATGTACTTGCTTCTCCAACAGCACGATAATTCCTCTTGACCCTGCGAAACCAGAAACGACCGCCATAACCGGCATCTTCCATCTCCTCGGCCGTAGCGACTCCGGTGGTGGTGTCGACAACACGAATGAGAAAAGAGCCAGCAAATATCGCCCTTTAAGTTGCAACGATTGTAATCGAAAGTTCTGTCTGGATTATGATTTGCCGACATGTAAAGATGCTAAAGAGGAGGATGTTTTCACAACCTGTTTCCGTACGATGTCACCTCCCTTGAAAGCTAGGATATCTGTGTTACTGTGTACTGACCCAGGTTTCGGATATACAGAAAGGGACTCTAGGAAAGACGAAGCCATCGTGTTCATTTTTATAATTGCCACAAGCGGACTGCTAGCATGGGCTGTTTTCAAACCATGGGTAGAAAAGTATATTGAGGTATGTCAAGCATCATTGTCTATGTCATCGACAACTTCCCGAGCTTACGTCAATGCTAATCTATCCATAGGCTGCAAGAGAACGGCGATCATACATCCCTGTGTCCGAGGATGCCGATCGATAGCTTTACCTTGCTACCATTCCTCTCTCCGATCCCCACCATGAATGGCTACCGTCTACGGGGCCTCCCAAGATTCACTGTATATTTTTTTACCTCTCATTGTTACGAACTTTATGCTTTTTAGGACGCCTTACAAAGTCGCTGTATAGGCTCAGACAGCTATGCTAATTCCCTCCGCATGTATTTATAAGATAACAGCTTTTGTCAGATAAGGCCATGGCACTTTTTGGACGTGACAGATCATAGGCCAAACCTCACGGCCTGGGCCAGATTTGCGGGGTCAATCAGTTTTGGATGGTAAGTAGGCTGATAAACCAATTCGAAAGAGATCTGGTCTCGTAAAATCCCAAGGTTGGTAGCTACACGCCTGCCATTGCCAATGTATGTACATACTTTGCACATGCCAACTGATATATTCAATTCTCACGGGCCGGCCTCAAATGTACTTGGCGTGTCGCAATCTTGTCCGCATCAATGGCAGAAATCTCCCGAGCAAGGAAAGATTACTAGAAGATGCCGGGGCCGAGGGTGATACTGATATCTGATGGATCCGATATATCCGTGTGATCAATAAGACAGTGGTACTCCGTACTACCTAGATCATTACGCACACCAAAGAATTTAACACGGGGTATCTTCAACTATGGAAGGGCCAGGTCTATAGATTTGATTTTGGGTGTTTGAGTCTTCAAGATCAGGCTGTGGGCCTGGTACCCACAAAGTCGTAGGTTATTGATATCTCTTTTAGGGGTACGGTGGTGTCAAAGCAGGTCTCCAAGTACTCCGTACGGAGAAGACTAATAACCCTGTAGACAATCCCTCCTCATGCAGCTGATCTATTCTTGCGCAAGGTATAAGACTGAGCTCTCACATAACCAACATATAACATGCAGTGGCTCTCAGACAACCACAGCACAGGGTTCGGGAAAATCCGCCATGCTTAGGTACTACTAATGCACTACCGTTGATCCATCCACGTTACACACTGATGTGTAGCCCGGTCATATTACTACGAGTATCAGGCAATAACCACAGATTCTTGATCCAACATGGACATTTTGAATGGAGTACAACTTCCAGATTCATCCATTTCGTACGGAGTATGTATACATACTCTGTATGTATGTACATGCATACAGTACGTGCTCTGTACGCCATGAAATATTGGATTGATTGGTTCGAGTCGAGCTGAAACTTTAATTTCTGTCAGTTAAAAATCGTTTAATTCGGAGGAATGAATTCATCCATGGATGTGCTGCTGCTATCCATTCCAGTCCAGCTTGAGAATAGCGTGCTGTCACCAGACTGGGTCTCGACTCTTGGACTCATGCTTGCCGATTACCTCCAGTACTTCCTCCTACTGCTACCTTAAGTCGTCAATACCTTTCTCTCATGAATTCCCTTTACCTTTCCCCCCTCTTCTTACTATGAGTAGGTCCTCTACTAGTTCTACCCTACTTATAACTTTTCTTTCTGCTTCCCGACAACTCCGACGACAAGACTTAACGCCACCCGGTCACTTTCATAATTAAACCGAATCTTCAGGCAATTGTCAAATCGCAATTGAAATACAAAGAAAAGAAGAAAAGCAGCGGAAAATCTGGTTTACTACTATCTGTCCGAAGTTTAAAGGCAATAAAGAAAAAAGGACAGTCTCAATTGTGAGACCTGCTGTTTTGTGGAGGGCTAGCCGTAAGAGTCTTGGATGTTTCCAAAGAAGATGGTATTAACACAACAGAGAAGACAAACTGCCTCGGACGATCAATTCCCAACCATTCAGTTGTTCCTTCTAGGTAAAGCTTATCATCGTCCCGTCTTATTCTTGATTCAATTTCTTTCGTTCCCTCGTTATTATTCTTAGATACTAACGTTGACTTGACAATAGCAATATGTCGGGTTGCGGAGCCGATTGCCTTGACTTCCATCTTCCCATACTCATGGGTGATGGTCAAGGACTTCAATGTGGCTAACGGATCCGACGCTTCCTTCTTTGCTGGTATCCTCGTCTCAGCTTTTTCTCTGGCCGAAGCGCTGACCGGTATGTTCTGGGGCGGCCTCTCGGATCGTATCGGTCGCAAACCTGTCCTGCTGTCCGGTTGCTTTGGAACTATGGTGTCCCTTCTCCTAGTGGGCTTTGCGTCGAATTTCTGGGTAGCTCTCTTTGGCCGAGCTCTTGGAGGCATTTTAAACGGGAACATCGGTGTCATCCAGACTATGGTCGGCGAATTGGTCAAACGGCCTGAGCATGAACGTAAGAACTTCTTTGGCGCCCTCTTTTTAATGACTGGGGATTTGGCTAACGATCTACCTGTGTAGCTCGAGCTTATGCTGTGATGCCGTTTGTCTGGTCAATTGGCACGATAATTGGGCCAGGTATGTATTAAACGCACCGTTCAATACACCAACATCGTATAAGGTGTTAACTATGCATGTGATCGCAGCTATTGGTGGGTTGCTTGCAAAACCTGCTGAAAGTTTTCCTTCCTTATTTTGTCGTGACGGCCTCTTTGGCAGATTCCCGTACCTTCTGCCTAACCTTGTTTGTTCTGTCTTACTGCTTTTTAGCATCATATTTAGCTGGCTCTTCCTACAAGAGACCCATCCCGAAATGCAACCATGCAACACTACCAACCACCTCGACAACAGATCTGCGGAACACCCTCTTCTAGCAACCGCCGGGGCGACTGCCAACGCAGGAGCGGATCTACGAGCCGAGTCATATGGGACTTTCAATCATGTTCACCTCTACGACGATGAGGATTGGGCGGTACGCGCAGATGGTTCAAAGCCCGAGAAGAGCTCACAACGGCAGACCATTTTTACGAAACGGGTTATGATGCTCATCATTGCATTGGCAATCTTCACTTACCACTCGATGACTTACGACCACTTATTGCCTATCTTCCTGCAGGACAAGAATGCCCAGAATATCCCTGGGGTCGTTGGAGGCTCGGTATTGAAGTTCCCCGGCGGTGTCGGCCTTTCGACCAGAACAGTCGGCCTAATCATGTCTACCGACGGCATCATTGCACTCTTCATTCAAAGCGTCATTTTTCCTGTTTTGGCATATTACTTGGGAGTCTGGAAACTTTTCATGGTTGTGACCATTCTTCATCCAGTGGCCTATTTCATGGTTCCATTCCTCATCCATCTACCTCGCAGTCTGTTGTTCTTCGGTATCTATGGATGTCTGATCGTTCGCAACATCCTTTCAATCATTGACTATCCGGTGTTGTTAATCCTCCTCAAGCAAGCTAGCCCGTCCGACTCGGTCTTAGGAAAGATCAATGGCCTTGCTGCTTCCGCCGGAGCTGCTTCTCGCACTATCGCTCCTCCCATTGCCGGGTACCTCTACAGCACTGGTGCGGAAATCAATTGTACGGCACTTGCGTGGTGGGGGAGCACTCTAGCTGCAATTTTTGGTGCCGTGCAGTTGCTATTCATGGAGCGAAAGAAACATTCGTCCGCCATAGTTCAACCGGCTGCTCCCTGCCATTATTTTCCAAGTGAGACGCAAACCCGGAACGACACCGTGCATATCATAGTTACAGATGCTGACCCAGGCATGGCGGCAGTCTAGTGATATGGAAGGGAACAGATTAGTGCGGGTAATGGCTGGATGGAAGAGGTGGACTGGCTTTCATTTTGGAGTGGTTCTTATATATTTTTTGTCTCATTTTCTCTTGTCAGGACTATAGATGGATCGTGTCCTTGGGTGCATGGCGTTCCGGCATTGTATGCAATAAAATTATCTATGGGAAACAAGTTTGGTATCGTTCAATTTCGGAATTAAGGGATATGTAAAGCCCAATGACAACGCAACTGTCCAGGGGTGGCACGCCGCGCTCAAAATGGATGTACGTAGGTCAATTTCTCTTTCCCTCATGTGGAGTTGGCTGGCTGTCGGCTCGCTCTCTTCACTATTAGAGGCCAACTCATGTTACGTCAGGCAACTTTTGGAATGGTGGTGAATTCTACGGCCCACCCGAGTACAACAGCCTGGTTACTCCTGGAGGGGTATTTAGAGAAATAGCCCGAAGATGCTGATAAGATTCTCCTCAGCATCAAGGAGGGCATGAATCTGACAACACACTTACCGGACGGCGCAGCCGAGAACACGCGCCGGGCTCTCGACGACAGCATTTCTCAGCTTAAGGGCCGCAAGACGATCGATCTATTCGAGTTCGCCCGCCGGGACCAAAACATCCATATGGAAGCTACATTCAGCGTCATGGATGAAGAGTACGTTCAGACTGGTAAAATTGGAGGCATCTCGTTATCGGAAGTGCGAGCAGAGACGATCCATGAGGCTGTGAAATTTACCAAGGTTCGCGCCGTAGAGGCCGAACTCTCATTGTAAGTCACCGAAGGCGCGACCTTAACAGATGCGGTGGCATCCGGTTGATCGCCGCTTACGCTAACTGAGTAACAGGTTCTCAACTGAGGTCTTGGAGAACGGCGTTGCGGCCGCGTGCGCCCAGTATGGGATCCCACTCATTGCCTACTCGCCTCTCGGGAGAGGTATGTTGACAGGCCAGATTAAGAAGTTCGAAGACCTCCCAGAGGATTCTGTAATGCGCCACTTCCCTCGGTTCCAGCCGGGGAACCTCGAGGTTACCTCACGGATGAAGAGATGGCGCAAATCGAACCTTGACCAAGTTCACACAAGTCGGTATGCGCTATCCCGCCTCTGTTCCCATCGACACTTAAGGCTGCAGGAGATTTAGCAATGGTACAGGCGCACTAGTGAGTGTTAATCAATCAGTGGGGTGGGGTGGGTCGAGGTGGGCAAGGTAAAAGAATTGTACATACTCTTATGTCTCTATCGATGCTTGAGAACTAAGTAAGCACCACTAGTAGGGCGGTGAGAGTTTTGTAAAGTTTCACCGCCCTGTAGAAAGGTAGACTATACTATTATAGGAATAGCTTTGTTTACAAACATCCCGGCAACAGACGAAAATAACAAACTGGGGTCGGGCTTGCCCTCAGCAACTGTTGAGACTCTTTGCACATGTACTGCTCGTGTCCATCACATTATCGCTTTCTCTATACCCAAAAACATAATTAACTCACTATATGCTCCTTTTCCTTCCTTTGATCCACTGACCTCTTTGTCATGTCCACACCCCTCTCCCCCTTGACGCCTTCGCGCCAGAATTCCCATCCTTTTTCACCAGGCATCGGTGATCTGTTTGTGCAGGACGATGCAGTTGAAAACATGGTTCCAGCGAAGGATGGTTCAGAAAATATATTTTCGAGTCCGGGGAAGATCGTCGACGATCTGAACGCAGATACTGAAAGGCGCCAGAGCTATACTGCCATGCAACAACTGAGCGAGCAGGATCTGAATTATGACGACACTGATCCTATACTACCGCCCAGCTCGCCGTTTCAGTATGAGGCTAGAGAGGACACAGTCGACTTCCAGATGCTCCGACGCCGTCAAATGTCGGCAACCCCTAGGAAACGCTCCTACGAACATGTACCCGAAGATGAAAATGAAATACAAGAACTGGACGATAGATACAAGAAAGGCGCGACTCGAAGAGATCTATCCGACATCCCTGTGTACACCGATGAGGATGACAGGATGAACAAAGAACAAATTGGTCGAGAAAGTGCCGGACAAGAAATCGGGAATAGTTTAGTGGAAGAAAATCACAACGAAGGAATGAGCGCTGTCCTTCAAGAGAATGATGATAAAGATTCTTTGAACGAGAAGGAGAATCTGAGCTTGCACGACGACGACGACGACGACGAAGAAGAAGTAGAAGAAAAAGAAGATGATGATGATGATGCTATGAATGACGACGCACATGATTCCATGGATGACACTTGTCTCAGCACATTCTCTGCCGTAACAAATGTGGACATGACATCATTTGCAAATCTGCGGAATAATTCTCCTGCCAGGGCTGTGCAACTCCTTCCAAGTAGCCCTGACCAACTCTACAGTGATCAGGATCGAAGAGTTGAGCCAGAGACTCCCACAACTTCCAAGAAATCCCCCAGAAAAAGCGGCTTAGTTGATTTCAGCACATCAGTCGGCTCATCAACGCCTAGAAAGAGAGAAGCAAGAGATAGCATCAATCTAAGCGAGACTCCCAACTTGCTTGATTTGACAGACCAGTCAAGCTTCTTCCCGCGCAAACGTTATAGTATGCAGAATGAGCGATACTCTCCATCGCGGCGTTCACCATTAAGAACTGTCCAGGAACAAACCAGGTCGCCTGCAAAGGTGTCATTACTGGACTTTGATATCCCAGCGGTCCCCACCCCTCGATCTATTCCTTCAGTGACACCACGGGAGCTTGAATCACTGAAGTCGAGATTTCTTTCAGAAATATCTTCCCTCAAAGCGACGCTCAGCGGCAAAGAAGCGGAGGTATCCAGTCTTAAACAGGCTGTTGCAGATGCCGAACGGCGTGTTGGAGAAGCATCGGAGGAAGTTCGGAATGAAGCTGCCCGGAGAGAGGCCCTAGAAATTGAACAAACCGAGTGGCAGCGAAGAGGCCAGGAGATGGAAGATGTCTTGCAATCTATCAAAGCCGAAGTGCTAGAAGGTGAACAGGAGAGAGACCAGTTAACGAGAAGAGTGGAAGAGACGGAGAAGAGCAAGGAGCAGTTAGAAGGCAGAGTGGTTGAACTGGAGACCAAATTAAGCTCAGCTTGCAAACCAGCCTCGAACGATAATATCGCCTCAGAAAGTGCTCATCATGTTAAGACTACCGAGGAAACTGCAAAGGAAATCCAAGATGCTGTTGAGAAAGTTGCTCGTGAGCTTCACACATTGTATAAGAGCAAGCACGAAACCAAAGTTGCCGCTTTGAAGAAAAGCTACGAGGCACGTTGGGAAAAACGGATGCGAGAAGCTGAGAAAAAGCTGAAAGCCGCTCATGAAGACAATGAGCGACTCAAAGTCGAGCGTGATGCAGCTATTTCGGAACCCTCACAGCCTGACATCAGCATGATTGCACGCGAGAAGGATGAGCATGAAGCAGAAAAGCGTGTCCTAGAGGCTCAAATCAAGGGTCTACAGCAAGAGTTGGACACACTCAAAGATGACAGTGAACGGCTGCGCGATGAGCTGAAGAGCGAAAGGGCTGAGAAAGGCGAGCTTGTTGCCGCCGTAGATGAATGGTTAGCAATCCAGCAGAATCAGCCGCCAACACAGGACAAGCCAGAGTCCCCGAAACAGCAGATGGAAAATTCGCCCGAGCCAGTGGCAATTGAGGTTCCATCACAGGATCTCAGCCGAAGCATTAGTCGCAGCAGTTCAAGCGGCATACGTCCCCCAAGCACAGGGTCAGGCAATGGTGAAAAGAGGATACCGAAGATTCCTGCACCAGCAAACCGGCGTGCCCGTGGAAATAGTGGAAATAGTGGAGGAAAGTCTGGTATTGCTGTATTCACTCCAGGTCGCAGTGGTATCATGGGTTCAATAGAGAAAATGGGTCGTGGTGGTGTGTGAGCAATTGGGCCTCCTGGGGGGTCTCTTTCATGTTTTTGCGTTTCTCTTCCAGGTTTTCTTTATTGAATTTTGACTCATGATAATAATGTTTCTTTATTCCCCAAGGGCGGAGCACCCTTTGAGCAGCTTGTTTGATGTTTTTGTGCTTCTTGTTCTTTGTAGCATAGTTGGAGTGGTTTTCATGACATCCATGTTAGTGAAATGAATTGATTTCTGACTCACTTGTTAACAGTAAATGTATATTTCTTTTATTGGGCACATTGATTTTAAGTATATCATAACTCTTGTAGATTGACAGAGTGTTGGAAGTCACAATCCTTGTACTGTATATTAACTATTGAAATGCAATCTACTCCGTATGTCTTCTCCTGTCATGTATCTAGAGACCAATGATACATACTACCCTGTTCAGATTTTCAATACCCAGTTCAACACCTTGAAGTACGGAGTACATGGCTACAGGATCGGTATACTAATACAGTAAAATAGACAATGAAATGGTTGATTGTAGGTACTAGTACTAGTAAGCAAACACATCGAATGGTATTTGAAGTTTTCCAAGTAATTCTAAGTGGTTTTTTCATATTTTATACTATGAAAACAGCAAAGGACACTGAAATATGCTCTGTATATAAATTCCATTTAAACCCTAATAGGTAATTCTTATTATATAATAGTTTATCGTAGTATTCTTTGGAATTTTAAAAACATACCCGTATATTCCTGTTCTTTTGGTGGTGGTACGGAGTAGTGTATCTATACAGAGTACTCCGTAGAATTTAGGCTAAGTTACTCCGTACATCACATAACTCCAACATATCCTACTTACTAATTGTCCATGATACATAACTTCCAAGTTAGTTTACGGTCCCCGTGACTACCTTACAAAAGCGGCCTTTCTTACAAGAGACGGGAGAAAGAAAGACGAGATCAGCGCGAAAACGATTGGCCCGAGTGTCACACGAAACTAAACTTACTTTCTTTCTTTGTTTGGGCATTCATGACACGGGCCCTTCCTCTCTACCTTAGAGGAAATACCCCGCCATGTCGTTGAAGGCAATAACGTGCGCGTATGACGACTTCATACAAAGCAAATCGTCCTTAGAGGTTGAGAGCCAGGAAGATCGGGTTACCGCGACCGTGGGGTGGCAGTTCAAACCGGACTCTACTTAGTAGTACTTGGTCCGGCTTCGGGAAGATGTCCGGCTTGCTCGTGACCCGATTAGACTAAGAATGAGGGATTAAAAGCAAGCAGCGCAAAGCGTTGAGTTTTACGGAATATTGTTGACTTGCTTGCTCTGACTCCATGAAAGTATTGCGGCAGAAATCCAATTTGTTTCATCGTGACTTTAAAAAAAAAAGAACAGAACGGAAAACCCGCATGCGTATAGACAGGACTATCAGCGATCGAATAAGGAAATCTGACCATTGGACTTCAAGTTACGGAGTACTCCGTACAGACTTCATTCTTTTACGTACCTAACTATCTTCGAGGTTTCGAACCTAAGCACTGTCTGGGGAATCCCCGGGTCAAGAATTTTTAGTCACTTTACGGGGCCGCGCCTGGGGAGGCTGGGGCAGGTGCCACCTTTCAAGTTTCTAGCGACTTCGGCGCGAGAAACGAAATCTCTTGGAGTCTTGGTTTTGGAGAACGGGATACGGAGTAGAAATTAGGAAGTTCGAAGCTAAGGTCAGAACTTCCTGAGCGACGCACAATGTCATTAAAAAGCTCCATTCTTCCGAACGCCGTTCAGGACTTTCTGGTTGTTCTTTGGGGCACTATTCCCGAACGGTCGGTAGCCCGTGTTGGGTTCCCACATTCGGCTGGGGATCGGGATAAAACAGTCACTTCGATTGGTAAACTTCCCACTACCGTACTAGTACTAGTAACTTCCTTTAGTCAGTAGTCCCACATTAGGAATCCGCTGGGGTAATATCGATTGGCCTTGACTTCAAGTTCGTGAAGGTCCCCCGCGTATACGTACTATTACTAGGAGTATCCCCCAATTTTTGGAGGTTGGCTTGTGATACTGGGGAACTTGTTATTGTTGCGAATACGGAGTTTGATTTGGATTATCCCTTTCAATCTAAGGTTATTGGCATCTGATTTCTTTTCTTTTCGTTAATTTCCCCCCTTCCCGTCTCCTTACTCCATCCAGTTGATAGCAATTACTAAATGCCTCACACTTACCGCAAGGGTGAATAAATGGCTGTTACGTGTAGACCGGTATGCAGTCCTCCAGCTGACGGCATTTGATCCATCCAGAACTGTTTTATAAGTAGTAGTAGGTACTACTACTGTACGTATGTACTGTCCATACATACAACATGGTGTAGTACACGGAATATACCTGCCGGAATTTTTTGATGACGACACCGTGTGTGCAGTTTCCTTGCTACTCAAATCCAGGTCATCATTGATTCTTCCGAAGATCGCTGGCAATGACTATTCTGGCTTCGAGTCTTAAAGTTCATCATCTGTATCTGTGGCAACTAGGCTGCTACCTAATCTTGTGTATGGGTGCATGTGAATTGCTGGCGTTGAGGTCCCTGCAGCCTGCTATGTGATTGGGTTCTTCGAACCAACCTTACTTCGATGTCCAGTCATTGCTGAGAAGTTTGTAACAATGGAATAGGTGCCATACCTTTTCTCCGAGTAGGTACCTGAGATTAGTTCCGTTTGTCGGCACTATGATTGACGTTTCGTCAAAGTCTCACGTGGGAGGAGGAGCTTGTTCTAGCTTTGGAATTTGCAAAGGGTTCGATTCCATTCGATGCCACAAAATATTCCTATCCACCAAGCCTGATGTGAGATCCCTGAGAAGAAAGAAGGAAACCCTTCCGAGACATGACTTATCTTTGAAAAGTTATACGACACCTGTGTGGCATCTTTTCCTCTTGCAAAAAGCTCATACCCTATGTATGTACTGTACATACATACCTAATCCCTTCGGCGGCCGGCTTCGTCATCAGACCCATTGAGACTTTTTTTTTTTTAATCTCCCCCCCTTCTCTAGCACATTCAGGGAGCGCTCTGATACATGTAAATCAGCGCGTCGGGCTATGATTATCGCTCTAGAACTATCCCTGTCTGAGCTAGAAATATTTTCCCGTTGGGATCTGGATCAAGCTGCTATTCCATACTAGGAACAGAGAAGGTGGATCATGAGATTTGAATACGGAGGGGTCCTCTGTACTTATCAGCCGGAAATAATTTGAACAGTCTCTTTTGAAAGCTAATTACCTATTATCGTTGTTCCTAACTAGACCAGTAAAAAAATCACAGGGATCATGACCCACTGACACTTTCCTGAGCTCAGCAAATAGGAAGAAATTCTTATAATCGTCTCCATTTATCATTACTGCCTGTTCAGACTCCAGACCCCAAGGTGCTTTGTTGTAGGGGGATCCAATTTTCTGAAAGACGAATTAATGTGAAAAAACATGTGCGTTGTACTCAGTATACTCTAGTCTATTATTGCTGTACTTATAGGGGATCATCCCTATCAACCATTGATATACCCAGTCCCAATCAAGATCCAATACTCCGTAGATTAATCATCATGGACCTCGGTCCAATGGAGTTTTTTTTTTTTTTTTTTAAAAAAAAACTCATGTTATATGCCTGCAAGTCATGGGCATTATCTATTGTTCAATTAATCTGTGACTCAAACCACAATTACTAAATACCTTTTACTTACTTTTATCTACCAGGCATATAGATCCCTAGGTACGGATACAGGGTCTCTAATACCTGCCAATCAAGGTAAAACCAGACCAGTCCACAGGTAGCAAGCACGTTTCCTCATTAAGTAAGATGCTCCTACAGGTACGGTACCAGGTACGTACTAGGGACAGTTGATGGAGTCCGTACGGAGTACAGTGAAGAAGAATGGAGACGGAAGCCAATGCAATGCTATTATAGGAAGACTACTCTGTACTCCATATGTAGTTATAATTTTTTTCCTGTGAGGATACCGAATTTTTTCCGGGCA
>ML739204.1:7479-42094 GCA_009193565.1 Aspergillus coremiiformis | reverse complement strand
CCCCCCCCCAAAAAAATACACAATTCTCGAGATTATGAATACCAATAGTAATACTCCTGGGAAAGTTTATTGGCATGTCAAAAGTACTACAAGCAGTTGGATTTCTAACCCTCGCAAGGAAGATCGGCAGAATATCCATCTGAGTTATAGACCACTGGGCATTAGCTGAAGGCTTCTTCAAAAGGCAAAAAATGTCTTGAGTCTTGGTCACGGGTCTCCTGATAAGTTACTGCTTTGGTGTTGTGGCGTTGATTCTTACTGGTCAGTTCAAAGTTGTCATCACAGAAACCAATAAACAACGGGCATCCATGGAAATAAGAATTCCAGAACAGCAACAACAACCTTGTTCGATTAGTAGTACCTAGGTACTAGTATACATCTCCATTGCCAGGTTTCTGGGGCTACCATCTGTATGTATACCAAAGAAGTACATACAATAATAACCATTCAGAATACCTTACAACGCGCATAGAAACCTATCCAATGTCGTTACCGAACAATCTGCGGACAATTCGCTTACCAACGGGCATATGCACTTTAGCCTGCATCTAGTAGTAACTACTCCGTACTACTAGTAGATACCACTCTCCAGGCTTGCCTGTCCGAGTGGAACAAAGACAACGATTCAGTCAAGTTTTCCTCTGCAATCCATAACCTTCTCTGTCTGAATTACCTTAAACATTGTATCGAACTCCTTCCAAATAAGTCCTCAACAACCAGAGGCAAAAAAAAAGGTCAAGTGAACAATGATCTTCTGGTACCGGGAGCGGTTCCATGGGACCCCAAGACAGCTACCAGCTGTTTGAGAGGGTGGTGAAGTGATGACGTCCCAGAACAAAAATGCAATTTACTAGTAGGAAGTGGTCTGCACTTTGCTCAGTTCCAAATTCTTACCCCAAAACTCTACTACCTAACAATATCAAGAATCTCCCAAGGGGAAAGGGGAGGGGAGGGGGGGAAATATAAAAATAAAACCAAGAATAATAAATGTTGCACAAAGGAGGTCTGATGGAACCGAATGGAGATGGCCGACCGTTAAGATGGCTTGTGGTGGTGGTTCGGAGGGAGATGCTCCTTGTTTCTTTTTTCTCCTTTGAGATTATTATAACTACAGGTGTTATGTATACATAATACTAAATAATCGACGGGACTCATTGGTGGTTTCTGAGAAACAACCTGCCGTTGTCGTTGGAAGACAAGATCCAAGCAGAAGGGGCAACAAATCATCGCATGCAGTTCCACATGTACTGTATCTCAGGTATTGAACGATGTACTCCGTACTGTACGGAGTATTCCCGTGGTTTCTGGAGGTTGCCTATAGGCTATGAGATAAATGGTAGTGAAAGCCGAGCCAAGTCTGTGCCAGCTTCCGGAGAACCCCATGATGTTAAGAGGGCTCAGGCACGTCAGCCAGGTCAAGGTGGGATATAAAATTTAGTTGATTTTAGTTTCGGGGATAATTGGAGTGGTTTTGTATGTTAGTTTTTTTATTTTTTATTTTTTATTTTTTTTCTTTCTTTTGATCTGGATGGAAAGGTCTAGAGGGAGAATAGGTTGATCGTGGCGTGGTCAGTCACAAGTCTCAACAACTCGTTCGGAATACGGAGTACTACTACTATAAATTCTCTATCAACGGTGGATCTTTGATAATAAAAATAAGAATAAGAATCGTACTATTCTCGAAATGGATTCCTCTTGTTGTCACTAGAAGCCAGACTAAAACGACGATACCGAAAAGTTACAGCTAAGTGGGTGTGGGTCAAACATCAATTACTATCAGGTAAGAAGAGAAAAAGACGAGGGAAAAGGTGGCAGTTTCAGGGCAATCAAAGGAGGGGGAGGAAAATATTTAGAAAATTGGGACGAGAGATACTCCGTACGGAGTACGGATACATCGACTTATTTGAGATAAGTTCACGATCAGTTGAAGACTTGTAAGGTTGATTTTCATCTGAAGTATTGTAGTTTCCCTGTCTGTCTGTCTGTCTTGTTTTTTTCTAGAGTGTCACTTGGCTTGCCTTTTTTTTTTTTTTTTTTTTTTTTTTTTTTTTTTTTTTCCTTTCCTTTCTTTCTCTTTTCACGGCCGTTACCTTACTTTACAGCATAACCTTCCATTACCTACTTCGTACACTTCCGAAAGTACTCCAGCTACTAATCTCTCCACCCACTCACACTTCACACTGGTTACTTCCACTCTCTTCTTACCTTTCAACTCAACTGTCTCGTTGCCGTTTTATTATTCGTTCTTCATCCCTCTCGTCCCTTTTCTTGTTCTTTTTCTTCATCCACCCATGCTGTCAATTTTGCTTTACCGGATTTCCAACTCTTCTTAGCACACCTTTCTGTTTGATCCTTTTTCATTCAGTCAACCTCGTCTTGGGGTTGACTCTGTCGATCACCCTGGCTTCGCGTTGACGCCTCCGTCGCGCCGTTCCCCGCATAGACATATTCTTCTTCACTTCCTTCTCAGTCCTTACGTGATTACGATACCCATTCCTCCTCTTCTTTCTCTTTTTCAGGACTTGGGGGAGGGGTTTGATCCCACATTTTCCAAGTAATAATATCTCAGCTTTCCCCATCAATCAGGGCTGTTTTCCGCTTGAATCACGCCCCGCAATCGAGTCATGGCCCGTTGATGTTGCGGATGAATCCATAACCTCATTTCTAAGGGCACCCGCTCTGCCCGGCAGACGGTCTGCCTGGCTCTGCTCATATTTGATTTTTCCCTTGTGTGTGTGTTTTTTTTTTACCCAAGGTACCTGGAGTCCGTTGCGGTGATCCCCTCCCCGGAGGTTTCCCACCGCTTCAGAAACATTATCAGTCAGCATGGCGGGCAATGGTATCCAGAATCACAAGTTCCTAGCTCCTCCGGCGGTGACTGCCTTACGGCAGGAGGCCCGGAGTATCGTTCCGAGTTTAACCCCATCGAACCGCTCTCTCAGTGACGACAATGACATGCAGGAAGAACGTGCAGAATTGAAGGAGGCGGCGGAGCAGACGTTGAACGTCATTGTTGATCTGGATCTGGATGACCGAATCAAATGGGTCAGCCCGTCATGGAAACAGGTCGTGGGAACCGATCCCAAATCGGTGGAAGGACGGATGATTTCGGAACTTATTGTGGACAACAAGAACGCCTTTCAAGACGCGGTGGAGGCTATGAAGGTGGATGATTCTCGAAGCCGTTTTATTCGCTTCTCGTTGCAGATGGGCCCCGATTCTGTTCTGAAGTACTCCCCGGAACCACGACCCTTGGAAGCGGAGAATGCAGAAACTGGTGAAACCGAAGGTGCGGGCGGCCAGGAGAAGCCGTTCGTAGAGACGGAGGAGCACAACCATGAGATCCTCAATATGGAGGCACAAGGAATCATGGCGTTTGACCGGACAGCGGATGGGGCTGGCCATGTAGGTTTGCTCTTAGTGTCGGGATGACTGGGGGAAAAAGCTAACTGAGGGATGATTGTAGACTATGTGGATGTTGCGACCGTTCACCGAGCCAAGAGAAGTTACCATTGACCTTCCTCCCCTGTTGGTGGAGTCTCTAGGTGTCGGAGCCGAGGTATTAGCGAACTACCTGACGACTTTAGCAGAAGCTGCTGCCAACGAACCCGACCTCTCTAAGCATCCAGCCCCTAACCTAGTATTGTGTCGGATCTGCGAGCGTCAAATCACACCCTGGTGGTTTGAGAAACATTCGGATCTTTGTCTCCAGGAACACCGAGCCGAAATGGATGTTCAAATTGCCCAGGAAAACCTCAACGAGCACCGTCATGCGATCGTGAAGGTGCTGGACGCTCTTGAGGCTAGGCAAGGCAGACCTCTGGCGTTGGGTGAATCCAATCCACCCTTGCTCCAACCGGAGTACAAAGGACTGCCCATAGGCCCATCCCCTGTTGCTTCAGCACCATCGTCGGGGTCCGTCTCCAATTCTAGTTCCGCCCCTGCTACTCCACCCAGATCTAGGGACCACTCGGTCTCCGGCATGGGGCATTCACGTGGCCGATCGTTCGCTGTTCGGCGGCCATTGTCTCGTGTTGTCGAACTGATTCTGGACCTCTGCGATACAGCTTTGGAGATCAACATGCCAGTACTAAAGGAGACCCGCGTAGACAATAGCGATGACTTTCGAACCCTGTCCCCACAGTCAGAGTCTCGAATCTCACAGGTTCTTCAGTGGCAATCCCCAAGTACCAATACATTGGAACAAGAGCAAGGCTTGGCTGCGCTGTGCACAGATACAGAACAGGTGGCTAAGGTCAAAGTGGATGCAACTATCCGCTACCGCAGGATCGTCGAGTACGCCGAGCGTATTCGCATTGAATATACTGTGTTGGTGGAAGAATGTATCACTGAAGCCCTCTGCAAGGCCGAGCGTATCGCAGCCGGTCAGCTGAGCGATTCTAGCTCTTCCGAGGATGAGTCTGTGCAGGATATCCTTGACAATATTACTAGTTCTGGCTCTGTACCCAGCCCAGCACAACATCGAGAGTCCGTGCCGTTACCCCGTCCGATGTCTGCCTTGACGATGTCCATGCGAAACTCTCCCGATCGACACCAGTCACCTCATTCCTCCGAGGGAAAATCCTCATCGGTTGCTGTATCTACTGGGTCAAACAGTCCAATGGAATGTCCCACTCCTCGTTCGCACAAGAGCGTTGCCGGCGTGCTGGGTACGTCTCAACCTTCCCGGCGCGGCCTTGTCTTGGCAGACTTTGATGCTGGAGAGACAAGTGATAGCAGTGCCCTCTCATCCGTTTTTCCCGGCGCCATGCGAACAGATTCTCCATGTTCCGATCGAAGCCTGGATAGAAAGCGCAGGAGTCTGGTACTTCCTGGGCTATCGAGCTCCCCTCGCCGAGGCCATTCACCTGCTAGGATTTCTGGTCCCCATTCCCCCTTACGGATGCCCAAACCTCGCCTTTCTAGCGGTGCTGAGAGCTTGCCGTCTCCCATTGTTTCCCCGTCGACAAATGCTGGTGAATTAGCGCATCACCACTTCCGCCATCATCGTCGCCAATCCTCGGCGACCTCGTCCGATGCTCCCCGACCACCTGTATCGCCACACCTCGCGTCGGCTAGTCAGCCGCAGCCACGACCAGCGCCGGTGTCCATCAAAGATTTCGAGGTGATTAAGCCTATAAGCAAAGGTGCCTTTGGTAGCGTATATTTGTCGAAAAAGAAGACAACTGGGGAATATTTCGCAATTAAAGTATTGAAGAAGGCGGATATGGTTGCCAAGAATCAGGTCACCAATGTGAAAGCTGAACGAGCTATTATGATGTGGCAGGGAGAAAGCGATTTCGTTGCCAAATTATACTGGACATTTTCCAGCAAAGATTATCTCTATTTGGTAATGGAATATCTCAATGGGGGTGACTGCGCATCTCTTGTTAAGATCTTAGGTGGACTTCCTGAGGATTGGGCTAAAAAGTACATCGCCGAAGTAGTCCTCGGGGTAGAACATCTCCATAGCAGAGGCATTGTTCATCGGGATCTGAAACCGGATAATCTGCTGATTGACCAAATGGGTCATCTAAAGTTGACTGATTTCGGATTGTCCCGGATGGGACTCGTTGGGCGTCAGAAACGGGTCTTGAAAAGTATGAACACCGAGCCAGCTCCCGATCTCCTCAAACAAGGTCCTTTCCACCGCGCTACATCCATCACATCCTCTCGGTCGGCCTCATTTGACTTCCAAGGTAGCGGTTCACCGGGGTCCACGCCATTGATCACCCCCGATGTTACTGGCAGCATGCCTCAACCGTCTTATTTCAATCTCAACCAGAGCGGGCTTGGTCGGCAAACTTCTCGCCGGGCATCGGGATATCGCAGCGATAGCGTTGGTAGCGAAGGCTTGAACGCAGTGTTCCGGACGTTATCCATCAACGAGCCCAGTGAAATGCAGACTTCATTGCCCGTTCCCGTGCCTGGATCTAGCAGCTTGACTGAGGAGGATGGTCAAAGCGAAGCCGGGGAATCTCCCCATTTGTATCCATTCCAGTCAACGCCTAGTAACTCAGTTCCGCATGAAACTCCACTGCAACAAGCTATGCTACCACCATTGATGGCGCTCTTCGACCCTGAAGACCATAACCGACGTTTTGTTGGTACTCCAGATTATCTGGCCCCTGAGACAATCAACGGCGTAGGGCAGGATGAGATGAGCGACTGGTGGTCCTTGGGCTGTATTATGTTTGAGTTCCTCTTCGGTTATCCTCCTTTCAATGCAAATACCCCAGATGAAGTGTTTGACAATATACTCAACCGAAGAATCAACTGGCCGGATATAGCTGAGGAGTTGGCGACCCCTGAGGCTATTGACCTAATAAATAAGCTGATGGCCATCGACCCTGCCCGGCGGATCGGAGCCAACGTAGACGAAAGGTTTCCGAATGGGGGAGCAGAGATCTGTGGCCATCCTTGGTTTTCGGATATCAATTGGGATACCCTTTTGGAAGACAAGCCTCAATTTGTCCCATCCCTTGAGAACCCTGAAGACACCGAGTACTTCGATGCACGTGGCGCTACACTTCAAGCATTCTCCGAGGAACTAGAGGATGGAGACTCCCCTCGGCCATTTACCACCGGACCATATCCAGACCGTCCGCACGATGCCCTTTTCAAGGTTCGCTCGCAGGTCAATTCAACGAAGCGACCCTTGATGCCACTACACATCCCGCCTCATGTCCGCGAATCGCGCAACAGAAGGCTTAGTGAGCCTTCTTTGGAGGACGACTTTGGTAACTTCTCCTTCAAGAACCTCCCAATGCTTGAGAAGGCAAATAAAGATGTTATACAGAAATTGCGCCAAGAGGCGATGCAAGCACAGCAACGCCAGTTCGTGCCTTCGGGCCCGCAGCAACATGCACCAGGAAAAGATCAGGGGCAGAACCAGGGACAGGGCCCTGCGCCAGCCTCGTCTGGCCCTTCGCTGGAAGGAAGTCCGTTACCAATGTCGTTGCAGCGAACCTTGTCACACAACAAAGGAAACAATCGACCCTCCTCGCCGTCAAGCCAAGCGAACTCTTCCCCCAGTCGTCCATCTCAGCCTTCGTCTCCACTCCTTGTTCAGTTTAGCACTGGCCATCACAACCATGAGCGCAGGAAGACATCTGGATCCTCTTCAACTAACTCCCACCACTCCAGTGCCTCTGGCCAGCCTGCTACTACTGATCAGGGTCGTATGGCAAGCCTTAAGATCAGCTCATCCGCATCGTCGCCGGTAAAGACAGGCCGAGCTGCAACTCATTCGCCGGACAAGACACCCTCAGGCCCGCCCCGTCATGGTAGTGCACCCACGAGAGCCAGGTCTCAAACAATTGGATCTCAAGATGGTGATTTGTCTTCGTCGCTGGCCAAGGAATCGTATTTTGCTGGCCATTGCAAACGGCGCAGCCAATTGTTCAACGACATATCACCTTCCTCGTCAGACAATGAGGATCCACGTACAAAGCAGATGCTCAAATACCAACGGCAACGTCAAAGTTCCAGACGCCTTTCCCAGATTAACTTTGCCGACGGTCCTTTCTTCCGGCCATTGGACGTACTTATCTGTGAGGAAAATCCGGTTTCTAGGATAGTGATGGAACGCCTTTTTGAGAAGCTTCGTTGTCGTACGATCACTGCCGTAAATGGCACAGAGGCTATGCGTTACGCTCTCGGTGAAGTGCAGTTTGACATTATTATGACGGAGTTCAAATTGCCACAGGTAAATGGAGCCGATGTTGCGCGTATGATTCGAGAGACACGAAGTACCAATCGACATACCCCTATCGTTGCAGTCACGGGCTATTTGAAAGACTTTCCAGAGACCCACTACTTTGATGCACTTATCGAAAAGCCTCCCGACTTGCCCAAGCTTACCGAAGCGTTGTGTAAGTGCTGTCAGTGGAAATCTCCGAATGATTTAAGCCCTTCTCAGCCGTTGGCTGTTCCATCTGCAACGCCGCGCCAGATGCCCGTTACCGCCGAACAGAGTCCGAGTTCAGCAACATCATCCAGCTTTGTACCGATACCTGCGAGCTCGTATCAGGGGTCTAGTCGCGCGGACTCCATTGGCAGTAGCTACTTCGGCGATATGGAATCTGTTAAGGCTGAGGATCCCCCATTTGTGGTTGGTCGTAAAAACAATGAATGGGTTCCAAGTCAAGGGGGGCTAGGAATATCAGGAGATACTGCTGCAAGCCAAGGAGATTCAACTCAAGGAACCGCTGACCCCGATACCAAATCCAGTTCAGATGCTACAGCGCCTTTACCACATCTGCTTCATGCGGTCTCTGCCCCGGCTTCCACGAATGTCTCTGGTACGCTCACCCCTCGAAAGCACCGCTCTACTGAAGCGATTCGGGCGAAGAGAGAATCTTTGGAAAGGAAACGGTATGAATGCGCGGAATCTGGGGATGATGAAGACGAAGAACTAGGGCGTTCCCAGTCACGCACACAAAGCCCAAGAAATCGGTCAACCCGCCCAGGTTCTAAGCTGGGCATAGAGATGATGCGAACCAACAGCAGAGGTAGCGTGGTCAGTGGGAGCGAGGAGCTACTTAAGAAAGAGAGAGAAACATTGGATAGGAGAAGGAGTGGAGGCTCCGAGAGTATCAGTGAGGAGCAAACAGAACTCCCCAGCACCACAGGCACAGAGGATAAATTTGACGGGCTTCATTTCCCAGACGAAGCTATCGCGCTGTCGGTCGAAGAGAATCTTAGTCCTAAGCGGTTTCGCACACTTTCCGCGTCCAATATGAGCCCCGGTTTCTCTACATTGTCATATCTAGATTCCTCGTTTGCTCATCGAGGTAGCGAGACAACCCTTGGGGTTAGTCCGGAAACCAGCACGGAAACTCCCAAAAAAGGTCATATAACTCCTCCCATCGTGTTTACGAAGGAGGACGGAGACGAGTTCATGCCTGTTGACCCCAATACACCGTTCATCAAGATGTTTTGTGTCGACGATGATACCGAGACCATCCCGGACTCTGAAGCTACTCCGCGGCCGATCAATACTCCTTCGCTCCACCTAGACTCGGAGGTTACTCCTCGCCAAGGACCAAGATAGATGTTTACACCCTCTGGTTGAAAAGATAGACCGTTTGCCTTGTGTGGTTTAGCGATTTCTCACTTCGTTCGGGATGCAGCTGTGTTGCTGCTTGATAAAGTCCAATCTTATCTCCTGTTCGTTTATGGTTTTATCCCCTTCGATGTATTTTCTTTTTTCTTGCTGTCTTCTGACGGAATTTGTCCAGTATTTGCAGTTGGCAAAGTACTCTCCATTCTGTTTTTTTTTTTTTTTTTTTTTTAAATCATACCATTCATTGCCCTTGCCAGGTTAAGCGGGCGTTCCGGAGTGCGATTTCAAGGTTATCACCTGTTCTTTCCTTTTCATTGCTCTCAATTGCTCCTATTTCACCAGTTCATTTTCCTTTGTTCTATCTACTGATCATCTTCAAAAACAAAAAAAGAAGAAAAGGAGAAAAAAGTATGTAACGAAGTAAGCAAACCGTCTCGGCAGAGTAAGAGCACTACAGCGTTGAGATTGAGTCTCATCAGGGGGAAAAAAGAAAAAGAGAAAAACAAAAAAAGAATCCTCGCATTATATAGGACATTCTCTTATGACTTACGGTCTTGATCAGTAAATATTTATGTGTACTTTATGATACTTCATGGCCCTTGCTTTGCTCTTCGTTCATTCTATTTGGGCTGGACGACCACCTTATGATATATCTTCCTGCTTTAGATACACTCAATCATAGGAGATTACTTTCACATTTCTAGTTGGTGGTGATGGAATATGCCGCAGTACACCTTACAGACCTAATCGGATAGACTTGGCCAGATATCTCGTCAGTATAGAGTAGTATAGCCAGGAGAACAACGCCGTGAGGAACAGTGACTTCACTCCTTTCCCATCTACCACACAAGGCCGACAAAGAACGCAGATATGCCAAGTAGAATTGTTACATTGCACGACATCACCCAATTGCCCAGTCCATTGCCCATCATGTTACACATGAAACCAGAGAAGATTACGGCCTACGGAGTAGGTAGACTCGGAGCTTCAGTATCGACAAGACACCCAGTCAGATACTACCCAGAGCATGCATAGCAACGACACATAAGAGGCCTTAGATTAGAATAATGAAGTGTTAATTCTAGCTCCACGTATTCCAGGCCCCTTTAATTTAGCGGCGTGGTGGCCCTCTAGCTCTGATATCATTACTTTAGACTAGTATAGCGCTTTTTTAGATATAGAAATCAATCATTTTCATTATTTAAATAGAGCACTTTTTCATTTATACTAATTCGTTTTTTTGTATATAAATCAATATACGGAGTATATGCAAAACCATTAATTCTACTCCGTACTGTTTTACAGGTAATTTGTTACCGCTTCCTAGTTAGACCTAGCGCTGGGTATATGCCGCGCACGGCTCATATACAATGATTCCGGGCAATGTTTGCACAACTTCCCATTTCATGAAAGAAAAGAGTACTAGAACTGCCAAAAGAAAGGCAACACCGGAATATGCATATCAAAGAAACGATATCTTGGCGTGCCAGTATACCAACTATATAAACCCGGCATGGATCGTGGAATCGTTTGTGTTCAAAGTACTCCGAATCATACTACATTACTCTCCGTCAGTAGTCCAGTTTCCAGTGCATTCAGTCTAGAGACGTTTCCCCCTTTTCGACCCTCGTCCCAGCATGAAGACCGGTCTTCTCTCCGTCGCGATGCTTGCGCTCGCCGTGAGCGCGTTGACTATCCCGCATGATGATCCCGCGACTCCAGCCGTCCAGGCATCTGACGCGGACGCGGTAACCAATGTGAACAAAACTCCGCTCCAGAAAAGGAACCCCATCTGGGTGTACGGTGTAAGTTCGAGAGGCGGCGCAAATCGCAATCGTCGGACTGACGGTCGATAGACCTGTAGCGGACGTTCTGCGAAATACCCGGACGGTGTATGCAGAGCGAAACGCCGTAATCGGCCCGCTTGGGAGCAGGATTGGGAGGTGCCCTGTGCCCCTCAGACTCCGGTAAGAGAACTCACTGACTTTGGAGTCTTATAAAGAGGGATTTTTTTTTTTAGGTGCTAATCCCCGGTAGTGTACAATGACTGGATCTTGTGTCTTTGACCAAAGGGTGCAGGAGCGGACTGGAGGATTAGTGCCTAAGGCGACTTGCCATTAGACTTGAAGTTATTCTCTGAGCTGGATGGAGGGGAGAGGGAAAGGTGGAAGACGGAAGTGAGGGAGTGTCGATGTCTTTCTTGGTCTGCTCGTTGAGGAGAATGCTAGAAAGTAGAGTGATCAAGTTAATTAAACCTTTGGCAATTAAGAACTTGCGAATAAACAGCCGAAGGAAGCCATGAAACCTCTATAAGTATATCCAAATCGCCTATTATAAAATATTTCCCGAGCCAGGCTCAAAGAGCCCCTCACTCGAATAGCAGCGGCCAAATAAATAACAAAGTCGAATCGCTGGAGAGGATCAGTTTTGTCTATGTATGTACATCTATGTGCCAACCCAATTTTGATGAAGAGAGAATGAGAATAGCGAGATTATTTCGTGCCCGGTGAAATGGAGCGAGTATCGCTCGCGTCATATCGGCCTTGTTCGGCCAGGTCGTCATGCTCCCGGCTGGTACTGGAGCGGTGGCGGAAGAAACGGTTGCGGCTGATGGAGGACAGACTGTGGCCGCCCTGGGACTCGGTCGACCGACGGCCTTCCGCAGGTTGCGAAGGGACGCTGAGATTGGAAGGACGCCGGGACTTGGACGACGTGCGGCTTTGCCGTTCAGCCCCCTCTTCGTCCTCTTCTTGAATCCGGCGCTGGGTGGCTTCGCGGTTAGAGAGGCGGACAACGTCATCGATCCGAGGGGAGCGATTTTCAAACACATCGCCCATGACATCGCCGGAGGAGAACTCGCGCATGCCTAAGGAGAAGTCGACATGTTTGTGGGACTGAATCGCGTCGCCCCGGGCACGGGCGGCAGCGGTGTCCATGCCCCTGCGCAGGATCGATGGGTGGCGACCAGCGCTGAAGCTGCTGCTGGGACCCGGATTCTCGGGCACGTCGTAGACGGGGGTCGGCGGCGGGCGGCTGTCGCCATGATCCGCCGTGGACATCTGTGGTGGGAAACCCGTGACATGAAGGGGGATATCGACACGGGCACCCTGGAGGTTCATGCGTGGGCCCTCGATGCCAATCTCCTGCAAGGCGACCATAAGCATACAGATGAACTTGTTGCGGCGTTGCAGACGCAACCCTTCGTTCTGCCAGTTGGACTTGTAGAAAAAGACGATGTTGAGAGTCACGGAGAAGTTTTCGGTCACGGCACGCATCTCAGTCAAAATGTTGGTCTGAAACTCGCGCTGTTCGCTTCGGACGAATTCCAGTAGGCGTTGACGGAGAGCATCAATCTGTTCGAGCCTCGTGCCATACTTGATGACAATGGGGATCGCTTCAGCAAGGGCACCCGATCTGCGTTGATTGAGGATAAAGAGGGAGTTCAGATAGCTGTTCGGCGCCTGGACGACGTGACCCTGCATCTTCTTAAACTCGGTGTAGAGCAGCGAGATTTGCTTGACAAAATAGTCGTCCCCCAAGCCGGCATCACCCGCGTTACCATAGATCGTGACACGGTCGCCGACATCGAACGGATGCTTGACAAAGACGAAGACGATCGACTGCAGGAACTCTTGCGCCGTGGCGGAGAAGAGCCAGGACAAGGCGAGGATACTGGAGCCCGCGGATGTGAGAACTCCAGACGCCGAGGTTGAGATCAGAGACACAAAGACGATCAATGCGATGACAAGCACGAAGAACTCCAAGACATTGTCGAGTCGAGAGACGACCGAGTCCAGATCCTTCAGCGAGGCGGTAATCGCCTTGCGTTCCCGTCCGATTTCGACGCAGACCGCCTCCAGCTCGTCCATGGAGATGTCCCCATTCATGTCCTTGTCAAACATGATAAAGGCGGCCTCGGCTTCTTCGCTATTATCAAACGCCTCCTTCAGGTCCCCCGCAAAGACAGTTTCAAATCCCTCGCGTACCAAGGTCCGGTAGAGCCGCCGGGCCAGAACCTGGCAGCCCGACGTGGTCCGCAGTAAGGTTAAAACGACTTGATAGGGGTGCGAACTGTTCGTCGCCTTCCGGCCGGTGAAGTCTGCGGCAACGGCTCCCGCCACATCGCCCACCTTATTCAATGCGCCTTTGGCGACTCGTTGCGCCTTTCCGGCGTACTGCATAGGAAGGTGCATCGGGGTCCGGGTGCCGCTGCCATTGGGATCTTGCTTTTCTTCAAACGCCTCATCCTTCTCAGAGATCTTCTTCCGAGAAAAGTGGTAGAGTTTGGTCAAGCTGCCGATCTGGAATTTGTTGATCTCGATTCGATCGGCATAAGTCCGGGTATGGAAGCTGATGGCGATCAGCTGGATAATGATCTTCTCAATATAGTTCAGAATCGTCCAGACGAAGACGGAGATGATGATCTTGTTGACCGTTTTCTCCCACGAACGCGTGGTCGAGTCACCGTTCACATGATGAGTCTTCATCGTGGGTAAAAAAGAGACCTCAACTCCTAGCCACCAAAAGAAAAGGGTGGCGTGCAGCTCCAACTGCTTTGCCATGTCGCGCCACTTTTTCGCGTTGTTCGTGAAGATACTGGCCAGCAATCCTGCCAAGACCGGAATGCATTTGGCCACGATCTAGCACAATCGACCATCAGTTCTTCCGTAGCTGCCATCGAAAAGGGAAAGGAGACATACTCTACCGGCCCACAGAGTCAACCAGACAATTTCTAACCAGACAGAGAACCAAAGGAGTTCAACGCCCCCCACGTTCGCGTTCGGAAAAGCCAGAGCGCCGACCAGCAGCGGGATCAGCAAGATCAGAACCACGGGTACAATGTAGGTGAAATAGCGAACCAGGAAACTTGACTCGTGGATTTTCTTGATAAATCGGGCGATGTTCGTGTTGGGATCCTCCGGCGGATTGTAGACGGCGGCTTTTTCATGCAAGGGGTTAGTAGCCTCATCGAATTCGTCCACGTTCTGGGAACGAAGCGAGCGCGATCGCGAGATCGAGGCGCGGTCGCTCTCTTTCTGATTTTCCTCATTAGTCGAGAGCGACGCCACCCGCTCCGCTTCGAGGAGAGCGAGGTCATCTTCGAGACGTTTGGCTTGTTCCCTTTGGGCCGACGGCGAGGCGAACACTGCGCGGTCCGGATTGCCCACATTCACCGTGTCGACCCTGAGGTGATTGTTCCCATTGCTCTCCTGCGAGCCCTCGTTGGTAACGGTGCCTTCGTCGGAGCGATCATCGGTTCTATCCTTCCGCTCCGGATATTTTGGAGCTGGAAGCTCCTCCACAGGGGTTGACATGCTAGCACCAGGCCAGGCGGCGAACGTTTGCAGGGGATGAATTCAATCACGTTGATATTGATTAGATGTAGTAGTTGGACTGGAGTTGCCCGTCAGCAATCCGCATCCACTAATGACCTTGAGGTATGTACTACAGTAACAGCATGACCAAGGGGTGAAATTTGGAGATAGCGGGTATAAATATGACCAACGATCCAACGTACTTTGACTAGTACTTTCCCCAACGCTCTTACTCGTAGTGGGGACTTAGACTAAACCAGTAGACGAAGATATGATATACTATGTAGTGGGCATCGGATACTTGGACCCGTCTTGGTGCAGTTGCGAGAGATAAAAAAAAAAAAGAAAAGAAAAGAAAAGAGAAGAAAAAGAAAAAGAAAAAGAAAGTAAAGAAAAAGAAAAGTTTAGGATATGGAAAAAATTATAGACAATAGAAAGAATAAAGAATAGTAAGGAAGAAGAAGAAGAAGAAGTAGAAGTAGAAGAAGAACAGTTTAGATAAGAATCTACAGAGTAGTTGTACTCCGTACGGGAAATGAAATCAGGGAAGCAGTGACAAATGCAAGCCGTGAATGAATGCCTGGACTTTCATGAAGCTCCCCCCCCAAGAGATGCGGGTACAGCGACGGGAGAAAAATAAGTACAGTACGTAGGACGGTGGAGCAAATACAAATTCTCCAAAGGCCCATTGATGTCAGTGTTTTGGATCGTCTCTGAATTGACTTCATTAGGGTCCATCCTCGAGGAATTTTATTTATTTTTTATTATTTATTTATTTTATTTTTATTTTTATTTGAAAACAATTTTTTTTTTCACAGTGTTTTGTTTCCTATGCAATCTTCCATTCTTCTTCTTCTTTTTTACCCTCTTCTTCACTATCAAACTTTAATTGTATTTATATCCTTTAGAAATTAACGCCTTTCCCAACAGCCATCAGGGACAACTTAAACAGGGCTGTGGCTTTCTTTCTTCCTTTTTCTTATTTTCCCCCCCTCATTAAATCCAGATCGACATCTCGTTCACCGTCGACGTCCGCTTGGAATCAATGACTCTCTCTCTGGATGCCCCGTCCTACTCCCAAAGTGGCTCCGATGGATCCTTAACTTTCAGGCTAGCAATATACGGCCCCACAGCTCTGACCAATAAAGTCCGATCGCAGGAGGTGTTGAACGGACCTGAGGCATGGACTGTACTATCGTATTGACATCGGGACTAGTAGATAGTCAAATCTGTATGTACTGTATGTACATCAGTTGAGGTTTCAAGAAGAAAAGAATGGTTGCATGGCTGTAGAGGACTAAGACACGCAAAGTTGCAGGTTCTGGCGAAAGTTCACCGTTCAAGCAAAGCTGAGCTGTACAACCAGTCTGGTGTGAAACTGGGACCCGTGACGGTGATGGCGATAAACGAGTCTAGTCCCCAGTCCGTCATTGGTTGGTTGAAGTCAGTCTGGAATTGGCCACCGCCAAGAAACGCCCCTTCAGGCACATTTGCGGCAACAAAAGCGCTTAACCTTCCCTGATATTTAAATCAAATTCTTCTTGCGGTTGTGGTCTAGGACGCGATAGACTTCCCAAGTTCACAAGGAACCTCGATTACTATATCTAGGACGGTAAGGATGGAGGACTACGGAGTACCTTACGGAGTATAGTATTCTGAATCTCAGGATTCAGGATTCAGGGTCGGATGTATTTTTGGTGAACAGGCCACGATCACATATTACGTACGGAGTACGGAGTACTCCGTAGAAATAACTGGATAACATTCTTTTTTTTACGGAGTACTGTTCGGTCAGATCTGAGATTTTGAATGGCGTTTATTCCTCCGATCGCTCGTGAATTCCCCGCTCCGATCAACCAGTCAATGGAGATGACTTTTTCCACCCAGTGTGGCTATCTTGTTGATCCGAGACGATCAAGTTGGATATCTGCCAAGTTCTAACAACTTCACAACCATCGTCCGAGAGATATTGATTGGATTGTCACAAGGTCTCTCTGTAAATAGAATTACAATGGGATGAGATCAATTGCATCCTTATTCCTATAAACCCGTGAAATGCATTGATTACTACCTAGGTACGGAGTACCTACCGACCCATTAGGTACCTAAAGGTATGGATGGCTAAGTAAGTCAGGAGAGCAGAAAGGCCGTTGATTGGCTGGAAGGGGTGTTGTTAGGTATTGGGTCGGGTCCACAAGGCAAGAGCGAACGCTTGCCAGAACTGCCCAGTGACTGAAGTGCCAACTGATCGCAGTATCCATTCCATGATCACTCCACCTTTTACTTCCATCTCTCTCCTTGACTCTGTTCTACATCGTCGTTCCCATTCATTCATTGGGATCTCCTTGTCTGTTTCACCCCTTCTACTGTACTATTGTACTACTGTACTACTATTTGGTTTAAGCCATCATGAGAGGCGAGGTATGCAAACCGCACTGGATTTAAATGACTGACTGCCGTTTGACTTCTTTACTTGTCCCCTCCTCCCCCACCCCCCGCATTGTTTTGCCCCTCCCCTGAGCCACGACCCGTTGAGGTTGACCCCCATTCGGGTTCAGCGTTCATTCAACTTGAAATTCCCTCTTGAACGTGCATTCCTTAATTCTAACCGATCGGATCTTTATCTAGATCTGTCACATCCACATTGGCCAGGCTGGTACTCAGCTGGGTAACAGCGCGTGGGAATTGTACGTTCACCCGACCGCTTTTCCCTTGCCCAAACACATGCCACTGTGAACGGTAGCTTCTGGAGCGTTGGTTGCCGTCAAATTAATCCCAACCGATAATAGGTACCTTCTGGAGCATGGCCTCAAGGCGGATGGCCGCCTCGACCCCGAGGCAACCGACGCAACCAATTCCGGTGGTTCCTTTGAAACCTTCTTCACGGAGACCAGTAACGGCAAATATGTCCCTCGTTCCATCTTCGTTGACCTCGACCCATCGGTACGCAATCCCCCTTTCTGGGACAGCGCTGTACTACTTGCGAGGAGATTGTTAACCTCACTTATCGCCAGCCCATCGATGAGATCCGCACCGGTGGCTACCGTCAACTCTTCCATCCCGAATTGTTGATTAGCGGAAAAGAAGACGCCGCCAACAACTGTACGGTCTTCAAGATTATATGATGAAGGGGGGGGAATGGCTGATTGATGTATCACAGATGCTCGTGGTCACTATACCATCGGAAAGGAGCTTGTGGATAGTGTCGTTGATCGCGTCCGCCGCGTAGCCGGTAAGGCTCATGACCCAGCGGCCATTGCTGTCTTGGGTCTCTGCTGATTTCCCACCAGATAACTGTTCTTCTCTGCAGGGCTTCTTGGTCTTTCACTCCTTTGGTGGTGGCACTGGTTCTGGTTTCGGTGCTCTGCTACTGGAGCGCCTCTCGACCGACTACGGCAAGAAGGCCAAGCTCGAGTTCGCCGTTTATCCTTCTCCTCGCGTGTCGACTGCTGTGGTTGAGCCCTATAACGCTGTTCTGTCGACCCACAGTACCATTGAGAACGCTGACTGCACCTTCCTTGTCGACAACGAGGCCGTTTATGACATCTGCCGTCGCAATCTAGATATCCCCCGCCCCAGCTATGAGCACCTGAACCGCCTGATTGCCCAGGTTGTCAGCTCTATTACGTCCAGTCTTCGTTTCGATGGCGCCCTCAACGTCGACTTGACCGAGTTCCAGACCAACCTGGTGCCCTTCCCTCGTATCCATTACCCGTTGATCTCCTACGCCCCCGTTGTATCAAGCAACCGCAGCTCCCATGAGAGCTTCAAGGTGCAGGATCTTACCTTCCAATGTATGGAACCTCGCTATCTCCCCTCCCTGCCTCTGGTGGCATGAAGTGACTGACAAATATCTCTAGGCTTCGAGCCCAACAACCAGATGGTTGTCTGCGACCCTCGGAACGGCAAGTACATGGCTGTGGCTCTGTTGTACCGCGGTGATGTTGTGCCCCGTGATTGTACCCAGGCCATCGCCTCCGTCAAGGCCAAGGCTTCCTTTAACCTGGTCGAATGGTGCCCTACCGGCTTCAAGCTGGGGATCAACTACCAAAAGCCGGTGCGCGTTCCCGGCAGCGAACTCGCCCCCGTCGACCGCTCCGTCAGCATGCTCTCCAACACCACCTCCATCTCCGAGGCCTGGAGTCGTCTGGACCACAAGTTCGACCTCATGTATGCCAAACGTGCCTTCGTCCATTGGTATGTGGGCGAGGGTATGGAGGAAGGAGAGTTCTCCGAAGCCCGAGAGGACCTCGCTGCGCTGGAGAAGGATTACGAGGAGGTTGCCAACGACGGTGAGCCGCTGGAGGAGGAAGACCCTGAATACTGATCGGCTCGCATGCCTGCATCTGCTCTGCTTGTCGGTTTGATCCTTGGCTTGCCTAATTTGTGTCAAAACTGTATCCCGTCCTTGTGCTTGCGACACCCCCTTTAGTTCGTGTTTCCCTAGCGTTTTTTCTTTCTTGTCCTTTTTTTTTTAATTTTTTTTTTTTTTAAATTTCCCACTCTTGTCCGAATAGCCAGCGAGTAGAATATGGCAAGTACAATATGAAAAATACATGGATTTCATCTTCTGCAAGGAATGCCCATGCCAAGGAGTTAACACCAACGATAACACCGGGTAATGCATTCTATACTCCGTACTGTACAGTCCAATAATGCCCACACTGGGCGGCCATCACTCCTCGGCCATTTTGATCTCTTGAAGGAACTGCAGGGACTTTTCGTAGGTCCACATGGTCACCGCATTGGCCGGGGCCGCCTTGACGAGACTCACCGTCAAGCCGCGATACAGTCCCCGCACCCCCTGGGTGCGAACGATCAACGCCATGGTGTTAAACACCCCCCGATACTCGGGGATATTCCGATGAATATACTTCGAGCGCGTCGGACCCTGTACCTGCAGCCGCTTCCGCACCAAGTCCAACGGAAACACACCGGTCTTGGCCAGCACGCTCGCCAGCACGCCCGCGACGGCATCGCCCGACCCAAGCGGTAAATTATGCAAGTTAGACATCATCGGCCGCAACGATTCATACGTCGCAAAGAACAACCCCATATACGGTACAATCTGCGCTACCGCGGCATTGCATCCTCGAAAGAACCCCCGATATCCTTCGGTCCGCGCTATATCGCGCACCGACGCCGAAAGCGACGTATACACGCGTTCTGTGCCCTGTGCCGCGAATCGCGTGCGCAGTAGATCGAGAGGGTAGGTTGACACCGTCGCGAGACCGCCTGCCGTCGCACCTGCGACGAAGGATTCAACAGACGATGGGAGTCGATGGGGATCGAGTTGGGCTAAGACTTGTGTTGTTGTTCGGTAGACAGCGAATTGGATTGCGCCGTAGCAAACGTACATGAGTTCCGCGGGAATATTGCCTTTCCATAGTCCCTATTGTTTTTTGGGGTTAGATGATCCGGAGAGAGAGATGCGCGGGTAATCTGATGGAAAGGGAGACGACGTACCGGTATCCCTTCTTGGCGGAGTATGGATCGGATCGTTGATAGCGTGCCTTTGTAGACTGGGCCTTGAATGTATTGATGCGAGAGTGGATCAGAGAGGGAGTGGATTTGAAGTTGAAGCCGGATTTTGACTACGTCGAGGGGCGCGATGCAGAATCTTTTGATTGGGATTTGAGGTTAGCCGGAGAACTTGGGAGGTGGGAGGGAAGAATCTCTTTTACCGTGAGACTAAGCCTGCGATTCCACCTGCGATCACGACTTGTCGTCGCGTGCCCTTTTGATTGCATGATTAGCTTGGAAATGAGGGAAAGGAGAGAAGTTGGTTGGAGGATTTTTTACCTCATCCTTCAGGTGTGCTCCTCCGGCAGACATGCATGTGATTGATGACAGGAAATGGGAATCTGGAAATTAAAATAAAATAAAATAAAATAAAAAATAAAAAATTGGATGTCTTGATGTCTTTATATCAAGTCAGCGATATGTTAGAGGATTTGGAGGGACTGAAAAGTGTATTGGATTGGTCATATTTTTCCAGGTTACGAACATGTTATCTATCAAAATTGTGATCTATTCTAGGAATCTTGTTAAGAGAGTGGATTAGAGACCTTGTTTTATAAATTACCTTATCGATACCGTATGGTATTGTATGTACATACATGAACGTGATATTTAAATTCTTTGACAGAGTTTCAGTTCCTCAACCTCGGCTTTTTGATGAAATGTTCATTTCTTTCCTTCGTTCCTTCCCCTCCTTCCTTTATATCTCCTCGTTCCTCCTTGGAGAACTCGTGGCTGCCCATTGACCCATCATGGTGCGGCTGCTGGCAAGATTTCTTCAATCCTCTCGGGTGACTGTACCCTCAGCTCGTTCGGCCTTTTTTCGTGGCTATTCTTTTGCAAGCAGCAACAACAACACCAGAGATGCTTCCCTCGGCCCGAAGCCCGCAAACATCCCCGATGAGTATCAACCGGGCTCTACGCTTGGTGTAGAGCCTTCAGAGCGAAACCCCCATGCTGTCGATCAGCCAGTAATAGGGCCCCGGGGCCTCAAAATCCCCACTTCATCAACGGCGTACATCTCGACCATGCACATGCTCCTACGCGATGGCTGCAAATGCCAACAGTGCGTGGATCGATACTCAAAGCAACGCAAATTCCGGCAGTCAGATATCCCACAGGATATCAAACCGCGTTCGGCGGACTGGGACGGGCAAACATTGAAAGTAAAGTGGGAGAACGACGTCCCCGGTTTCGACGACACGCACACCTCTGTATACACGTACAAAGACTTAAAACACCCCTGCGTCAATTACCCAAATAGCTCCACCGGCCGGAGACGAAGGCGCCGTTACTGGGGGGGTAAGTTCACTCATTACTGGATCCCATACGAAGACTACATGCTCGACGATAATGCGTTCGTTCGGGCGATGCGCCATTTGGCCGGTACGGGTCTCCTCTTTATCAAGGACGCCCCTGAATTACGCGATATCGCCGAGTTAATCGCAACCCGCATGGGGCCCCTTCGAAATACCTTCTACGGTCCCACGTGGGATGTCCGTTCCGAACACAGGGCCAAGAACGTCGCCTATACGGATCAGGATCTGGGCTTCCACATGGATTTAATGTACATGAACGAACCGCCGGGATACCAGATCCTGCACTGTCTCAAGAATTCATGCGAAGGGGGCGAGTCGCTGTTTGCCGACACCTTCGCTGTCGCGGAGCAACTGCGCAAAGAAGATCCCAGAGCTTTCGAGACCTTGTGCGATTTGCGAATTCCTTACGAGTATAATCACGCCGACCATATCTACTCAAACACTTGGCCTGTGATTCAAACATATGAGGATGAGGATACGAACGAGATCAGGTTGGTGCGCACCAACTACTCCCCTCCTTTCCAGGCCCCGGTGTACGGGCAGCACCGTCCGTTTGATCAAACCCTGGCCCAGTTTGCGGCCCTGGATAAATTTGCCAAGATGTTGGAGAGCAAAAAGTTTGTCTGCGAACTGAAATTGAACCCTGGAGAAGCTGTTATTTTCGAGAATCGCCGTGTGGTTCACGCCCGTCGTCAATTCAATACCGAGGCAGGGGAACGCTGGCTCGCTGGCGCCTATGTCGACGAGGATGCAGTTTTGTCCAAGTTTGTGACGTCAAGCCTGAAGTGTCCGGACATGTGGTACACCGACATGAAAGAGTGGTACATCAACATGCAAGAGTGGCACCCGCGATCTTCTGGAGCGGACCAAAACGAGGCAGACATGGGTCGAACCGAGGCAGACAAACAGCGAGTCGAGGCACACAGGAGTCGATACTCCGAGGACGAGCAGGACACGCAAAAGTACGCATTCAAGAATCCAAGGAAGAAAAACATGGCTACAATGACCAAACGAGAACTTCGTAGGGCCCAGAAGACTGCGAGACGTAAACGGCGTTCCTCCTCCTAAGTCTGTTCTGTGTTTTCGGAACCAGCTTCGGGTTATTTGTCTGACTACTGATATTCATTCGGCAATGCTTGTAGTATGTACATAAGCATAGGGATATCCTGCTGTTTTGTGCATGCAAAAGGAGCTTGGAAGAGCCTCCGTATATAGATAGACATAGGATTATGTATATATGCATTTTATTTTTACTCTTGGCTTTTATTAGTACCTTGTTAAGATAAGACTGGGGAAAGGATGGAGTAGAAAGACATGGCATCGCTGTCCTAAAATCTAACAATATTTTTCAAACAGGAAGGGAACAACAAATAGTAAAAAAAGGGGGAAGAGAGCGAGGGAGATAAGAGCTGCACCATTTCCCATATTCTATAAGCTCAGACCGCAGTAGGAGCCTTGTTAACCGAAAATTCATGAAGGAAAGCAGGATCATTGTTAATCTCCTCCTTGACCTATTTCCAATGAGAATTAGTATGTACAACCCTAACAAAAGAACCACCAATGCAGATATAAAGCCCGATCGAAAGGATATATATATATATATATATATATATATATAACGAGGGAGAGAGGGAGAAAGAAAGAAACTTACAATATCCAACCCCCCAACCAACTCCCCATTCACCCACAATTGAGGAAAAGTGGGCCACTCCGCAAACTCCTTCAACCCCTGTCTAACATCCTCATCGGCCAAAATATTAAAGAACCCATACTTAACACTCCTCTCCCGGAGAATCCCCACAAGCTGCCGACTAAACCCACACTGCGGCGCACTCGGCGTCCCCTTCATAAACAGCATGACCGGTGCCGCCTTCACCAAATCCGCCAGTCGCGCAAACAACGCCTCCTTCGACTGTTCCGGCGTCAACGCTTCCGCGGCCCCGTTCGCACTCACCGGCGGCTGCGTGGCCGTCGCCGGACCAGACTCCCTCGGCACGGCGGACAATGGCGGCGGGATGGCAGTTTTGGGTACGGTGGTGCCGCTGCCGGCGTGGCGTTCCACGGCGTCGCGGACGCGGGTCGCTTCGCTGCCGCTGATTGATTCGAGGATTTTTCCGTCGCGGAGGAGGACCACGTAGGGGACGGCGGTTACATCGTAGTCTTCGGAGATGTCGGGGAGTTCTTCGGCGTTGATACTGATGAACGTGATGGTGGGGGGTGTTGTGGCGGGGTATTGGGATGCGAGTGCGGAGAGCACGGCGCGCATTTGCGTGCAGGGTGCCGCCCACGGAGCATGGAAGTAGAGAACCACGAGGGTTGTTGGGCGTAGTTGGGAGATGTAGGAGGTGAATTCGCCCTCAGACGGGATCTCAATTAAGGTCGACATTGTTGCGGTTTCTTTGGGCAATGCGAGCCTTCGTATCCTATTGTTGTCTGTTGGTATGGGGAGGGCGAAATTTTGGCCGCTTATCAGATCGAACGGGCGCTTGTTACCGGCTCTTTCCATTGTTGCCTGGGGCGCTGCTTTTGGCGGCTCGCTTCCTTTTTTCTCCGATGATGCCATTCTGCTGAGTCATCTTTTTTTTTTAAAAAAAAAAAGTTAAGTAGTCTAATGCCTGAGGCAGACGTTTGTTATCAGCACGTGATACTAAAAGTTCAGTCGATAAATCCGTTCCGCAATGCAGCAGCGGAGGAAGCTTAACAAAGACCGATCATTGTTTTCACCTAACCTGGCAATCGGAGCCCTCGTCAAAAGGGAGTAGCTCCGTGCTTCTACACTAAAATTGCTGTGCTTCTAGCGGACACGAAAGACCGACTTCCCTGTACCATCAGTCCCCGTCATGACAGGAACGAAGAAGCGCAAGCGCACCGATGGCCCTTACTCAGACGACGAAGCCCCGGTCAACGACAAATCTAGTTCCAGCAATGGGCTCGGTATAGCGCAGACATTGTCTCTACTTCGCGGGTCAAAAATTCCCCAGGAGAGCGAATCCACTACAGCGACGCAGTCTGAAGACATAGCCAAGGACAAGAATGATATGCCGGTACAAAGAGCATCGAAGAAGAAGCGGGTTGACGGCGAGAAGACAAAATATCCAGTTCTTACCTACGTCGATGGTCGACTACAATCCTCTATCCGGATCGCAGACTTGCAGGGCCTCTTCCTCTACTGTTTCGCGGACGGTATCGCCCCTCAGTGGATTTCTATCAAACACTCCGGACATGTCAGGAAGGTAGTAGTATTGATGGTGCCTGGTTTGGAGCTGGGCATGTTTGACGGGACGGTCCCTTGGCAACCACCGGTTGAGGATGCATCAGATTCGCCAGGGAATCGGAATGGCTCTGCAGGTGCCGAGGGCCAAGAAGAAAATCCTGAAAAAGCCGATTTCGATCGTTGGAAACAGGGACTGCCTCTCGAGGACCGATCTGATCGATTTAACCCCCGTCCTTTGTCACGCGATGGACTTCCAGATCCGTTACAACCACTGGCGGATATGTTTCCTCACGTTTGGCCAGTTCGAGCGCCTGGAGACTCAAAATATAATAAAGTTCATTCACCACTTCAAGCGATCCTGTTGTCTGCTTTGCCCAAGAACAAGGAGGATAGTAAAAAGAAGGGCCCCAAACAGGCAAAGGTGGATAAGAGTTTCGTTCCCAAGCGGACTCCAATAACGACCTTCATCAGTACTCTGGAGGATCTCCGTGAAAACGACTATGTGTTGCACCCGGCACTTTTCAGGACGGAGAACGAGAAGTCAGACTTGATGGTAAACCGCAAGCGAGCCAGCCAGGATGCCGAAGCGGGATGGGTTGATACTCCTGTCGCAAACTTGGAGGCAGGTGATGTTCCCGAAGCTGAGATCCAACAGGGGAGTATGACAGCAGGACGTAATGTACTGGCCCTGGACTGTGAGATGTGCATCACGGAAGGCGGAAAATCCGAGCTCACGCGCATAAGCTTGGTTGGCTGGGACGGTGAAGTCGTGCTAGACGAGCTCGTGAAGCCACAGTTGCCCGTTATCGACTATCTCACCCGGTTTTCCGGGATCACCAAGGAAATGTTGGATCCTGTCACGACTACCCTCGCTGATATCCAGCAGAAGCTCCTCACTATCCTCACTTCCCACACTATACTGGTCGGCCATTCACTCAATTCGGATCTCAACGCTCTCAAAATTACGCACCCGTTTATTGTCGACACTACATTCATCTACCCACACCCTCGTGGGCCACCCCTCAAGTGTAGCCTGAAGTGGCTTACCCAGAAGTATCTCGGGAAAGAAATACAGAAGGGTCAAACTGGCCATGACTCCATCGAGGATGCTCGCGCAGTGCTTGAGCTGGTGAAACAAAAGTGTGAGAAAGGCGAGCAGTGGGGAACCAGTGATGCTTCGAATGAGAGCATCTTCAAGCGTCTTGCACGTTCTACACGGGTAGGCAAGTCGAACACAACAGGCGAAGGCCGTACCGGAGCCGTGGTCGACTGGGGCAGCCCCGAGCGTGGATTCGGATCGCAGGCGGCCGTCGCAATTGGATGCAGCGATGATGAGGGCGTCGTGAAGGGAATCGCGTCAGTTGTAAACGGAGACGAGAGCAACGCTTCGATCCCAGGGGGCGGAGTCGATTTTACATGGGCGCGCATGCGAGAGCTGGAAGTCCACCGAGGCTGGTGTAATCGTATGCCAGATCCCAAAAACGGGAACGAATCCACGACCCTAGCACCTCCCCCTGAAGAAACCACGCCGACTGGCGCTACTTCTACTTCTCCCTCGGAGCCTGCTCAAAAGAGTCTCGTTGAGAAAGTATCGCGCACAGTTTCTCATATCCACCGTGTTTACCAGTCTCTTCCTCCGTGTACTTTGTTCATTGTGTACTCGGGTACTGGTGACCCGCGCGAGGTCAGTCGGCTCCAGGCCATGCACAAGTGCTTCCGAGAAGAGTTCAATTCAAAAAAGCCATGGGACGAGTTGACCGTCAAATGGACGGATACCGAGGAGCAAGCCTTGAAAAGAGCTTGCGAGAGAGCCCGAGAGGGCTGTGGGTTTATGTGTGTCAAATAGATCTTATGACGCCCGGGTCCTGTTCTGGATCTACTGTGGGCTATTGATATGTAGCGCAAATATCACTGTACAGTATGGACGTTCAGGGGCGCTACGTTGAAACAAAAAAAAATAATTCTGAATAATATTGAGATATCCAGATCCCAAGAAGAACAATTTAACCCAGCCACAGCTCCACAGTTCCGTGTACTCGTAAAATTCGACTTTTTAGTTCAGTACCAGCATGAAGTCCAAAGGAGGCCAAGGGCAAAGGCGAACAAAAAAAGAAGAGAGGAAAAATGGAATGGCTGAGGACGGGAAATAAGGAAAGGGAAATAAAGAATGGATAAATCAGTGGAATTTCAGTCAAGCGTAGTATCAGTGGGCTTCTGTTTCCATGGCTTCTTCACGTTGCATGGCTAAGCGTGCCATAATATCGCGCGCGGCAACCGCTGACTTTCGTTTCTCTTGCGCTTCACGGTCCTTTCCAGCATTAGAAGGGGCGCTGTTGGTCTTCATCAGCGGATTTTCCTTCCCTGACTCTGTCTGTTGATCAACCGACTCTAAGCCTTCTCCTCCAAGTGAAGGTTCTTTTTGGCTACTTCCTGGTGTCTGTGTCAGGTCCGGCTCGGATAGACTGGGATCCCCGCCCGTTGAGCGCCGAGAGGACGGTCGAGAACGACTACGTAAGGATCGGGAACGGCCTGGACGGGTTTCTGATGTATTTGGGTGTTGGCTGGGAGTCGTGTTGGAAGGCAGATTCTCCTTTTGATGACTGTTAGTGACGTTGGCGTTTTGTTCGCTTAACGGCGTTGGCCGAGGCGTCTGAGTGTGGAAGAAATCGGGCCTCGTGGCTTGGGTTAGGGATTTGCGAGGCCGCCCTGGTTTTCTTTTCTCCGTGTCCGCGCTGGATTCTGCCCTCTCGGCAGTTTGAGACATACGGGGACGTTTCAAAATGGCCCGTTGGTCTGCAGTGGCGTTCATTTCGGGTGCATCCCAATGCGAGATTTGACTTCTCGATTGGTTGGTCTCGATGCGGGATTTCGAAGATTCTGGTGCTGTAGGCTGTTGTGGTGTATCCATCACTGCGCCGGTCTCGGGTCCCTTCAAAGGGATCTTGATCGGGGGTATCTGTGAGTCTTCCAGGGAGAAATCGACGCTATCTCCCTCGTCGAAATCGTCGAACGAGTCCGCAATCGGATGAGTGCGACCATTAGGCCATGAGTCCGACCATGGTCGTTTCTTGCCTGCTTGGAGCAATCCGGGGCTTCGGACTTCTGGGATTGTGCCGGCTGCTGCTCGAGTCGAGATTGGCTGCTGCTCTCTTGCATTCTGTTCCTCCGCGTAAAGGTTTTTCAGCTTCAGCGCCTCGATTTCTAGTTTTAGCCTTTCAATCTCCTCGGACTTGTTTTTGAGCTCCTTCAGCATGGTTGTGATCATGTCGAAATCGTTGTTCCCGAAGCTTCCTAAATCGGAGAACCGACCGGGGCCATTCAGCTCGATCCGGAGCGCTGTGAATGCACCTTTCAGCTCGGACATTGTGTCGTGCAGGTTGCTCACGGAACTTGAGATATGATCGAGGCTCAGTCCTTGATGTTGAATCTGCTGCTCCATGGATGCACTATGATGATCCATTTCAGACGAACCGATCGGTACCAATGCTCCGGGTTGGACGGGCGTTTTGTCTCGTTGGGAAGATTCCTTCTGAGGAGGATGGATCAGGCGTTCGAGTAACCCATCTTTGAAGATAGGTTCTACTGTGCGCATCGTAACAATTTCCCTGAAGGATACCTTCGACAGCTTCCAGAAGATATTGGGACTTGGCATCGTTAGTCTTCATGCATGCGCCCGTCATTCTTTTATTCTCTCGGTGTCACTCTGACTTACCCGGCGTCTAGCGAACATACCACGCCTAGTTTCTGCTGACAGAGCTTGCAGGCGATCTCTTGCAATATCCGCCCGCGGAGTAGGATGAGGTCTGACGATTGTGGTACTTGTTTCCTTTCCGGTGATACCGATATCCGATGAATCTCGGCGCTCAGCCAGCCTGCTGCAACAGAATAAGAGTTGGACAGCTTAGCCCATTCATTCTCGAGTACAGCCAAGGAACTCGAGCAGCGAGAACACTGGCATAGGATGGCCGGACGAGTCAAGTTCGATAGATCCATTATGAAAGGGGAAACCGGAAACCTACAAGAAGGCGTCCGAAATGCCGTACGCCACCTGCAGAAGGGTTTTGGAAAGTCAATGCGAAGACGCTGAAAAGCCTCTCCCACTCAGCAAAAGTCCAAAGGGATCTCGACTGCTGACTCAGTCATAACGGGGACACGTCGGCGGGGCGACTATTCCCTTTTGAGTTATCGATCAGAACTTCAAAATGCACGCGTTTTCAAGTACAGTTTCCCCGGCTTGGCTTTTTCTGAGGGTTGGTATCCGTTTTACCGTAAAGTTTCATAGCTAGTCCGGCGTACGGTCGGTATTCCTTCCGAATCTCGAGATACAACCTCAGGCTCTTTCCCCCCCTCTTCCCCCACAGGTCCAGGTACCGAAGTCATTGTTCGCGATAAGCCTTCATGAGACCATTCTTCCACGCTCTCATTCGGCCGCCACCTTTGTCTCGGTCAGCACTTTCTTTTCAAAGAATCAGATCCGGTCAAAGAATCATTATGGCAAGCGTATCAACAGTTTCAAATGGGCCTGATAACAAGGCCAACACCTGGCAAGGAGCGGGTGCCGCCGAGTTTGACTTGAGGAGTAAGTCTCAGTACGGGTAAATGATGTCGACAAATATTCCTGTCGTTTCACGCTGAGAAAAGTGTGAACAACCAGGCGACACAATGACCAAACCCACTCTCTCAATGCTCGAAGCAATCTCTCAATCCTCGCTCCTCGACGATGTCTTCTGTGAAGACCCGATGACCAATCACCTCCAAGCCTATATCGCCCAACGTACTAACCATGAGGATGCTTTGCTCGTCATGTCCGGAACAATGGGTAATCAGGTTGCGATTCGAACTCACCTGGCGCAGCCCCCTTATTCTGTGTTGTGTGATCGCCGTTCTCACATCATTTGCTTCGAGGCTGGCGGCGTCAGTTCGTTGACTGGTGCGACGGTCCAACCTATCGATCCTAAGAATGGCAGCTATCTCACTTTGGAGGATATCCAAAAATATGCGGTGCTGGACGACGATATTCATCATTGTCCCACGAAACTCATTAGTCTGGAGAACACTTTGAATGGCGGGGTCATGCCACTGGCTGAGGCTCGTAAGATTACGGAATGGGCACATGCAAACGAAATTAAGGTACACTTGGACGGTGCGAGGCTCTGGGAAGCGGTGGTGTCCGGGGCCGGTAGCTTACCGGAGTATACTAGTTTGTTTGACAGCGTGAGCTTGTGTTTCTCCAAGGGTCTCGGGGCACCTATTGGTAGTATTATTGTTGGATCTAAGGAGTTTATCAAGAAAGCTAGGTGGTTCCGCAAAGCCATTGGTGGTGGTGTCCGACAAGCAGGGGTGATCGCTGCAGGTGCACGGGTGGCTGTCGATGAGACATTTGGGCCAGACCCTCACGGTCAGGGAGGAAAGCTTCGGGAAACGCATACTAAGGCAAAGAGGGTCGCTGATATGTGGCAAACCCTCGGGGGTAAACTCTTACAGCCAGTAGAGACTAACATGGTATGGCTGAATCTTGAAGCGGCCGGGTTGGGACCCAATGACCTGGCAGAAATAGGGAAAGAGAAAGGGTTGAAGCTGATGGGTAATCGGATTGTCATTCACTATCGTAAGTACCCCCTCCGACGGAATCTACGGGTTGCTTAGGAATATCCTACATATCCTTCGCCGCTGACACTGACTTAATCCCAGAGATATCCGAGGAAGCAATTGCGCGTCTGGGGGAAGTGTTTGGATTGGCTATAACTGGGAACTATCAACGTAGCACAGATCAAAGCAAGCCGTATGGTAGTAGGTAGGATTTCGAAAGACTAAGAAATCCATTGGACTTGTACTCCGTAGTGATCTGGGGAAAAAAAAACGTTAAAAGAAACAATGCCGTGAATCATGGATTGATAGATTGAATCCCCACATGAGCAAAATCCACGGTTGGTTCCCGGCGGAGGTCAGTCTCTTGTCTTTCTATTGGCTGGAAGGTCTTGTCTCAGCCTTAGGCAAACCCGACCTTTAAATGCCTGAGTAGCGCCTTGTTGATGCCTGGGGCCTCCATCGTTCTCCAAATAAATTGCGGGTTGTTCACACTCAACCTCTCTGCTTGTTTTTCGGACGACGATCCTGCCAGACAGCATCCTGTCGCGTCCCTGACTCCTTGTCGCCGATCGCCTCATTAAACTCCAGCCATTGCCACAGTCACGTTTTTTATTGTGCAGTGGATGGTGGATGGGGCTTTCGCCAACTGTGTAAGTTTCTCGAGTCACTGTCGGGTTCCTGTTTAATCAAGAGCTCCCTACTAAGGCCATCAACTGTGTCACAGATATAGCCCTTTTCCTTCCTTAGCTCATAGTCCAAACTTCCATTTGTCATTCCTTGGTTCAATGCATTCGACCCTTAAAATCGCGCGCGAGCTTGCTTGTGATTGAGTACTGCTTGACCAGTAAGGTCAGGGTCACCCTGCCTACAAATTTCCCCCCGTGGTCATCGAGCCACTACGCGGTTGAGGAATATAAAATTACCTCGAAACCTTGGTGGATCAATACAGGCAACTCTTGTTCCTAGACCCAGGTCCGTGCACATAGTTTAACACCTTCATTGGAAAGCTAGGGGTCAAGTGAAGGGCAATTTCTCATTGGTGTTCATATCGTGTTGGTTTTGTTTTTATATTAAGGTAAGGAACAGCCGGATTCCTCGGGTTCTCAAGAAAATGACAATCCCTACTTTGTGAAGCAGGAGGGACTGACACTTGAATAGGTTTATCATATGGAGCCGTGCTAATGATTGTATTGGTTATGCAAACAACTCTTCATATTCACGCAACAGCACATATACCCTGAGTTACCCGATTTGTTATAGTAGTTTTTCTCTCTTTTATTTTGCAGCTTCGGGCAACTCCTTACCAGACTGTATCGCCTCCCAGACCAAATGGAAGCGACTCAAGAATCCACTCAGCCATGCACGGACCCTCGCCGTATGGGCCACAACAACTCTGGCCTACATGAGCAGGACGTGTCAGATATAATCTGTATCTTGCACCCCAGTTCGCCTGCTGCCCACCATGCAGTGGCTGCCTCTGCCGGTTCTGCGCCCCAGCATATCCTCCAGAGAGATGAACTAGTATACGAAGCTTCAGCCGCTTTGGACATAGCACTCAGGCTGTCATCGGATGTGCATGATTTAAATGCTGGCTTTTGCTTTGGACGCAACAAAGCTCGCTGCGATCTCCTGCTTGCAGGAGATCAAAATTCCAAACGTATCTCAAACCAGCACTTCCGCATCCATCTAACAGAAGACGGGATCATTATGCTCGAGGATATTTCCACAAACGGCACCATCGTAGACAACTGCCGACTTCGCAAGAGCCAGAAAGAAAATAGCCGAATGCTGACCAACGGCTCTGTCATTCAAGTGATGAATGGCGATCAATCCTCAGATGAAGTCAGGTTTGTCGTCCGCATTCCAAACCGTGAAGGGTTCTCGATGCAGTACACGGAGAATTTACTACGCTACTTCGAGCGGGTTCAGAAGCACCGTGCAGGAACCGCGCAACTTAAGCCACGTAACACCTCGGCGCAGCCTGTTTTGCAATGGACAGTTTCTAATACCTACGGAATGCACTGGACGGGTGGGCCGATGTACAATGTGACCGGCCAGATAGGGAAAGGAGCTTTTGCAACGGTCTACAAGCTGGCCACAAAGCAGCATGGGGCCGTGTATGCAGCCAAGGAGCTTGACAAGCGACGTTTCATGAAAAACGGTGTCTTGGACCAGAAAGTGGACAACGAGATGAAGATCATGAAGGACCTCAAACATGTAAGTGATAGCGCCTTTCCGAAGACAGGGCAAGTGGTCGACTGATGCTTTTTTGGCAGCCTAATATTGTCCAATATATCGACCACCACGAGCATGATCGATGGATTTATATCATCATGGAGTACGTCCCCGGTGGGGAGCTGTCGACATACCTGCAATCTACTGGCAATATTCCGGAAGACATGGTCAAGACGATTTCTCGTCAGATCTTGCATGCGCTGCACTATCTCCATAAACGTAGAATTACACATCGGGATATCAAACCGGACAACATTCTCATTTCCTCACTCGACCCACTGAGGGTTAAATTGTCGGATTTTGGATTGTCCAAAGTTATACAGGAGGAGACCTTTCTCAAAACATTTTGCGGCACGCTGCTTTACTGCGCCCCTGAAGTTTACCCAGAGTACGGTTCCTATTGCCGAGGTGAAGTCAGAAAAAGGCGCAGGTTAGGTGATCCGTAAGTTACCCTGTCAGAACTTGTTATGCGAAAAGCTCACCGACGGCCAGACCTCCGAAGACTTCTCCTTACAGCCAAGCCGTCGACATGTGGTCGCTTGGAGCGGTACTCTACCACATCCTTGCTGGTGTTCCTCCGTATATGGGCCGGGGTGATGACAAAGGGGCCCAAATGTTGCGAACCATCATGACCACCGACCTCGATTTTGATATTCTGCGTAATAAAGGCGTGTCAGAACAAGGTATTGAGTTTGTTTCTAGACTTTTGAATCGTGACCCTCAGGAGCGTCCGACAGAACGAGAATGCATTCGGCATCCATGGATTGCCGATGTTGAAGATGTGGATGAATACGACGACGATGATGATGAAGCGTGTCCGAATGTCCGGGGTGAGCTTTCAGACATTGGTGAGGATGTAGAAGACGAATCGGATGCCTCCCAGCTTTCAATTCGGGAAGAACCTGAACCTCAAGATCCTGCCGAGCAAGAAGACAGCGACTTGGCACAATCCAAGCGGCCAAGGATTGATTATTCTCCCACGGATGTTCGTTACCCATCTCTGCCACACATCGAAAGTGTGAAAGAAGATGACCAAGCTGCCGCCGATACACCACCAAAACGTCTCTTCGGTGAAATCACCCCCTCTGTGCTAGGAAGTTCGGGTGCTCTGGGGGCTAATGTAGACGCGTTCGATGGAGACAACTTCAGCATTAGTGACTTCATTTCTTCAGCCGGTGAGTCGATGGTCAGCGACGGCAACAGCCTTAACTCCATCATTTCCCTTCCGGAGGGCCCTGTTTGTGGGTCTGCACCAAGCTTAATGGGAGCTGAGAATCTTGTTGGGCAGCTGAACATGAATTCGTGGCACCCTGGCACGCCAACCAATCTTCTGCGAGTCGTCGAGATACCGGTACGGCAAACTGGAGTGAAGGAGGGGTGTTCTTCGGAGAAGAAGGAGGCGAAGACAAATCAACGAACCAGCCCTGGTAACGAAGCCCCCAGACCGGCCATATTCTGCCGCCGGATTGAATTGCCCATGCCTGATACCGCCAGTGAATGTTCCAGCCCCGAGGTTACCGCACCACATGCCAAAGCCCAACGCAATGAGTCCAAATCTATACCGAGGAAGATATCCGATGTTGAACTGGCAACTACCATTGATGCTAAGACCGGGCAGCCAATTTTAGACTACCCTGAGAGAACCGGTGGCGATGCCCCAGCCGATCCAGCACCTACTGGGAATCCAAAAATCGTGCTTCAGCCTAAACCTCGAACTCTCCTGGGCAAGCTGACGACGCTTCCCGGATCGATTTTCGAACTGACGATCCCTCTGGAAGATCGAATGACGTCGTGGGGTCGAGGTCCTCTGGCGACCGTCTGCTATCCCGACCCCATGGATACAAGGATTCCAGCGTATGCGTTGGAAGTCACCTTTTGGGCTCCCGCCATTGAGTCCAAGATCCGGGGGGGGCGGGATTGGATGTCCGTACCTGGCGTGATGGCAATACTTTCAACTAAGACTCGCAAGTGTATTTGGGTGAACGATACGGAGTTGCGTCGAGGGCCAGAAGGGGATAACCGCCGGGAAGGGTTTCATTTTGGCAAGATTTACACCGGAGATATTATCACGATCTATCAACATCGCCACAAGTTTTTGAAGTTTAACTGCGAGTTCTACCACGGGGACAGCGCTTGTACCCGACCGGAAAGCGAGAAGGGGTTCGCGGTACGCAAAATACTGGTGCCCAAGGACGCGGCTGCGAACCAGCCTCCTGCGCGGAAAGATCGCAACGAAAAGAAATGATTTTGGGGTCAATATACAATACGGATGACGGCAATGTTGGATGGCATTTTGTTAGGACTTGAAGGATATTGTGATTTTACGGAGGATTTTTTTTTTTTTTTTTTTTTTTTT
>ML739203.1:0-47565 GCA_009193565.1 Aspergillus coremiiformis | reverse complement strand
TGTATGGGATTTTTTTTTTTTTGTTTGACCTGTCGTAGAACTTAAGTACTATAGGGATGTACTTTTTTGTATGTATGTACCTGTTGGTTGGTCACTGCCTAATCCCTTCTGAGGAAAATATAAATAACTTGAAGGGAATGTAATACCAGTACCAGGTAATTCTATCTACGGCAGACCGCTGTGACAGGCTGTGACCGCCAACCACTGGCAAACTTATCATCAACCTTTACCCGCCCCCCCTCTTCCATTCTCTTTTCTCCTTCTCACTTCTTCTTCCTCCCCCTTCTTCCTCTCCATCTCACTTTCTGATATCAAGGCTTCGTCCTTGATTCATTACCATTTAGTTTATTTTCTCTTCCCTCAACCCCCTTCCTCTCATCTTCCTTTTGTTGGTTTTTTAGGTCCCTTGTTGTTTCCTTGACCACTTCTCCAACTTGGAAGTCACCACCTCACCTCCTTTCTTTTTCCCTCTCCGCCTTTTTGCCTTTCCGATCACGCCCTTACCGGTCGGTCGGAGCCCCAACTATCGACATCACTGCGATCTCACCATTTTATCCGCCTCTTTCCGCAAGGTTTGTCAGACTCGCTATTTTTGGTTGGAACCCGTTGTAACTATGTTACACATTTATTTTCTTGCCTGTGTTTCTGTGTTTCACTGCCAGACATTCCCTGCTGTCAGCTGGTCCTAGCCTCAATTCCCTGTGCCAAGTAACTACCACGCCCAAGGCTGAGTGAGTTCGCAGCCTGCGTCTCGGTGGCCTTCTTCCTCTCTTACGTTTCCAGCCTCATCCCAGTGTTCTACCTGGAGAATCCTTCTCTCTTATAACCTTTCTTATTACTTTCCATCCAACCCATCCAACAACTGCCTGACCTTATCACTGATAGCCTGATCCACAGTCTTTTTTTTAATCTCACCGCCGCAGCCATCAGCTGTGTGTGCATTTACTCAAGATGACGACCATGGTTAGTAGTTTCCTGCAACCCCCTCTTGATTTAGCGGCCATACGCTAATCAATTTCCTAGGATTTGCGTGTCGGTAACAAGTACCGTATTGGCCGCAAGATCGGAAGCGGTAGTTTTGGTGATATCTACCTTGGTGCGTTATCATGTCTTGGGATAGCAACGACACGACGGGGGAATAATAGCTGACGGAACCATCAGGTACCAACATCATTTCTGGCGAGGAAATTGCCATCAAGCTTGAGAGTGTCAAAGCCAAACACCCTCAACTTGAGTACGAGGCTCGTGTCTACAAGTCTCTTGCTGGTGGTGTGGGCATCCCTTTCGTTCGCTGGTTCGGTACTGAGTGTGACTATAATGCGATGGTCATCGACCTTTTGGGTCCCAGTCTGGAGGATCTTTTCAACTTCTGCAACCGCAAGTTCTCGCTCAAAACCGTGCTTCTCCTGGCAGACCAGCTCATTTCCCGTATCGAGTACATCCATGCCAAGTCTTTCATTCACCGTGATATTAAGCCCGACAACTTCCTGATGGGCATTGGTAAGCGCGGAAACCAGGTCAATGTGATCGATTTCGGTCTGGCCAAGAAATACCGTGATCCCAAGACGCACTTCCATATTCCTTACCGCGAGAACAAGAACCTTACCGGAACTGCCCGTTACGCCAGTATCAACACTCACTTGGGCGTTGAACAGTCTCGTCGTGATGACATGGAGTCTTTGGGATACGTCATGCTCTACTTCTGCCGTGGTACTCTTCCCTGGCAGGGACTCAAGGCTGCCACTAAGAAGCAGAAGTATGACCGTATTATGGAGAAGAAGATGACCACCCCCACCGAGGTGCTTTGCCGTGGATTCCCTAACGAATTCTCCATCTATTTGAATTACACCCGTTCCCTGCGCTTCGATGACAAGCCCGACTACTCGTACCTCCGCAAGATTTTCCGTGACCTTTTCGTCCGCGAGTCTTTCCAGTACGATTACGTCTTCGACTGGACCGTCTACAAGTACCAAAAGAATGCTGCGATGATTGTGGATGCGAGCAACAAGAAGGACAAGGAAACGGAGGAACAGCAACGCCGCCAAGGTGTTGCAGCCGCTGCCCCGCTTGGCACTCCCGGTGCTGCTGCTAAGCCTGGCGCTATCTCGAGCCAGCGCCGCAAAGTCATCGAACGTGGAACTCTCGACAACACTCCGGACACCAACCGTGCTGTGGGAGGGAGTGACAGGATGTGAGTATCTGAAACCTAGGTTCCGTGTAGGGAACCCCTTTCCTCTGCGTTTGGTGATTTGCCTTGACCCCGCACGTAGAGGTCGCCTTGAGTCCTAGAATCTGACTAATCTCATAGTCTTCGGCGTTAGGCTGCGTTCTGCTTCCAAGGTTGCTGCTTCAGGTGCTTATGGGCCTGCCGGTAGCCGCTCGAAGCGGGACGATGGTTACGGTGCTCAGTGGTACTAATTATGCAACATGGCAGGATAGCTTAGGTTTTCTCTCGTGATTACAGCTTGGCTTCCTGCGTGTTGACATCATATTATCTGACGAACCCGGGGCATCGTGATACTGGTAACCTTCTGTCACGTGCAGCAAACTTCTCGACTTCTTTCACCTTGGGCCTCCATTATTTCTTTTCTTATCTTTCTTCATTGCATTCTCTGTTAGCCCATCATTCCGTTTTCGATCGGCTTCCGGTCTCCGCCGTTTCGATCCGCTACGTTTTCCTTTCCAACCTACCACCTACCTACTGGTTTATCTGGTCCTCCCACTTGGGACCGGAATCTGGGTAACCGACTATTCCCCGAATTCGTGCTGAGCAAAATTACACGCGATTTCGCGCATGGAAGCCCTTGGTAGTGAGAAACAAAACGCTCTTACGGTGGCTATTCTACGTCATCTCTCTCCGGTTGTCATGTTTATCTTCCAAGGCTTAATCTATCTGCTACAACCGACTGGGAGGGTTAGATCGAAGGAGATGCAAAATGAAAAAAATTCTGTCTCCCGGCAGAACGAGGTGTATTGTTCAGTTGATGCCTACCACTGAAACCCCTCGGATATCTCATTCGCTGTTTTGTTTCATTTCCCCCTCCCCCTTGCTCTGCAATTGTCTTTTGAATTCGTGTTTTATGCATTTTCAGCATTCCAGACTGTCATCATGTTTGTTATTGACGCATCACTGGGGAGACGAGTATGAGGGTATGACATGTGAAGATGGGCCAAGAGGCGGTTATTCTTGATGTCCGGAGCTTAACTTTCACTGCTCACTGAAACTGCCACATGAGAACTGGATGGTACGGGTACTGGTACTGCAGGTGGTGATTTGGACATCAAGAAGGCACGTCTCTAGAATAGGTAAATGGCGACGGAAATCAGCTAGGGTCGCTTCCGGGGTGGTATTGCGTCGTGCTATGTTTCCTTTTGTGATATTTTATGTTTCTGTTCTCGCTTACTCTCTCCTCTTGTTATGTGAATAAGGCTGGATGAAGTTTGAAGGAAACCGGGCTGCAAGGGTACTGAATAACCGCTCCAGTTGTTGTGCAGGGTTAGCGGCTGAGGTTTCTTCTTCGAATGATCTTCTTGTCTTGTATTCAACATATAATCCAAGTTATTTCCCGGTGAAGAACGGTGTCAGCTGTATTTTGGCTGCTTTTTTTTTTTTTTAGCGTAGCTGTTGGTTGGTAGTCTACTTGGTTTGCATGGGCTCCGAATCTCAGACCAGGTACTCCGCCGACATGTACGAAGTAGTGCAGACAGAGTAGGTATGGAGTACTTAGGTTGAAGTAAGCAGTTACCTTCCTTGGTAGTACGGAGTACGGAGTACTCCGTACTAGTACGACAATGGGTTGACGGTCAATTGGATTACTATTTTTATCAGTCTTCGACGGTTATTGGTGGGAAGAGGCGTTCACGATTGGAGACTGTGGGCTGGTGGACGGCTGGACTGGATTTAACACCTACTCTTTCATGCAGACTCGGTATAGGATTTGGCGCCGAAGGGAACCTTAGGTTCAGTCGTAACCTGATACATTCATACATCTAGAATATCTTACGACTTCAACAAAGAAAACCAGGTAATACGAAGAAATTAACGATGTAAATTACATGCGGATACAAGGTTGAAAGGCCCAATAATACCCACCCCCGGTTTTCTAGGCCCTAAGTATGTATGTACTGTACTGTACATACCTAGAAGTACTCCTACGTAGTACTCCGTAATCTGCTTGCTATCGTGGTTTTTTGCTCCTCCTCAAAACTTCTGATGGTACCAGACTGAGATCGCCGAAGAAGAAAAGCTGAGAGATGGAATACCCATACTATTCTAATCTATATAACCTTCAAGGAGTGCCCAGCAACAACAACAACAACAACAACAACAACAACAACAACAACAACAATAATGGTTATAATGATGACAACCACCACCATCGAAATCCTCCAGCCGATGACCTCCAGGATCCTCTCGCTTCGTTGGTCCGCATTCCTTTCGTTGATCGCCTAAGACTGAAATCTTGTACACTGACCGTGGCAATGGGATACAGAATTATCAGTCTTTTGACCCTTCCTTTCGCTTCCAGAACCCCGCTCAGTTTGTACATCCGCCACACTCCCCACCCGAGTCATTCTCGAAACATTCCGCTTCTAGCAGCGATATCCTCGGTCAACCGACCGATCCGATCTCGATAGATGGAGATCTGGGTTTTGCTCGAAGTAGTAGCGAGGAGAAGGAGTCTACGACTCCGGCGCAATCGAAGCGCAAGGCACAGAACAGAGCAGCGTAAGTCTAATTTTTTCTTTTTCTTTTTCTTTTTCTTTTTTTTTTTTGCAAGAAGTCGACTCTCCCCCGTAGAGGGATTCAATAATCGACTGATGTTCTTCTCTCGACAATATAGACAACGCGCGTTCCGCGAACGAAAGGAGCGACATGTGCGAGAGTTGGAGCAGAAGGTTGGCAACCTGGAGCAAGCATCATCCGACCTATTGGCGGACAATGAACGCCTGAAGCGGGAGTTAGCCAGATTCACAACGGAGAATGAGATACTGCGGGCAACATCAGGCTCAGGCGGACGAACAAACAACAACCCCGACGAGCCATTGACGACAGGGCCGATGCGATACACGCCCACGGACTTCTACTCCGATCTGGTACCAAAAGGCGAGCCGTCTCGCCTTCATCGAGTATTTACCTGTACGGAAACGGGAGAGAAATTGCTCGGTGCAGGCGCTACTTGGGACCTAATTCAAGGACACGAGCTATTTAAGCGCGGCCTCGTAGATCTCAAAGATGTCTCGGAACGTTTGAAGAAGATCACTCAGTGTGATGGGCAGGGTCCTGCTTTCCCCGAGGGCGAGGTGCTCAAGGTGATCGAAGAAAGCGCTGCTGCTAACCATGATGATCTTCTATAAGTCTTGCGCTCTGCTGACTGACGCTCGTTCTTTCGTGTCTGGGTGCGTTTTCATTATGGCGCTTGTCAATCGGTGGATATGGTGCGAGGATTTATGATCATGATGATGACGATGTTTACATCTCTTCCTGTTGGAACTTGGGAAGGTTTTACCTTTTACGTTGCTTTCCTTTCTTATGGCTGGATGAGTGATACATTGACATCCAGACCTTTCGGAGTCTTTTGGGATTGGAGTGATTTTGGTTATACCGTTTTATTTTATCTTCCGTCCCCAAAGTTACATTGCTTATACCGCCAATATTCGTTGTTCCAGCATGTAGCCTTGCAATTGCTTCCGAGTCTCTAGTATACTATAATTCTCCTTGTTGTCGCGCTTACCGCTGACAGTCTTTGAGTATGATTAAAATGATCTTTCCACTCTATTTCCACTAGGGCTGCAGAGAAAACATACACAATACCACAGTTTACTGTGAATACTAAATTATACAAGAAAAATGGCTTCCAGAACCAGTTGGTTCCTAGAACCCGAATATAAAAAAACATCGGCTGCAGACTGAGCACTGAAAACCCCCAACTGACAAGCTGTGTAGAGATAATGTGCGTTTGGGGACAGGTGTTAAAAGATATCTTGTAAGGGTATGGTCATGGCATCTAACATTGTAGTATGATTATAGTATCTTCCCTCTCAGTCCCAGTCATCGTCGTAGGCTTCCGCCTCAAGTTGTTTATTCTTCAATGGACGGTCATCATCTGAGTCATCGGATCGTTTCTTTAAACGAATATCGCTCTCCTTGAGGGCACCTAGGTCTAGGAGAATCCCCTCGAGATCTATCGCGGCATCACATTAGTATGGAAGTGTAAAGCTATATAGCAAAGGCCTCTACAACTGGATATGATTGTGACTTTACCTTCAAGCCTAGTCCGAGGACCCTTAAGTTCCCTTAGAGTTACGAGCTGTCTTCTTATTTCACCGTCCTTATACACTAAGATTGTCGGAGTGTTTCTATCTGGATACCCTTCAATGCACATGTTGCCGCGAATCTCACAGAACTTGATATCACCATATTTTGTTGCCAATTGCCGCCACAGCTCCGTCAAGAGCTGTGATTCGACATTGCCACTCGTCGACGAGGACAGATGCACGAAAACAAAGGCGTTATTGGAAGCCTCGGTCACTTCCCGCGCATAGTCGACTTTCTGAAGAGGGTAGACTTGGTTGTAGAGACTGGTCTTCTGGAGTGTGGAGAGCTCCGCAAGACGTTTGTTTCTGTATTTCTTATGAGCAATTGGATTACGCCGATGCTCAACCAGCGAACCTCCATGGCGCCATACCGATATTGTTCAAGGAATTCTTCGTCCTCTTCGTCCTCTAGCTCGTCTAGTTCGTCCAAATCTTTATCTTCTAGTCTGTTCTCGTAGGCTTTGCGTTCTGCCTCAATAAGAGCTTCTTGAATGAGGGGTTCAGGGTCTTGAGGTTTCTCGGGAATAACGCCGTGTTTGCGGAGAATGTCGTTCCTATGGTGGGGTGAGTATAAGTTTGTATGGGGTAGGAATTTGGTGGGGATGTCGAGGCGCACCATTCTGTATCTTCGTTGGGGTTGACTTCAACCTGCATGATGGAACAGGTTTCGACAAAAGAACAACGATTGAAATGAAGGATATAGGAGTAACAGAATTGAATTGAGATTTGAGTGAGAAGTATGTTGAAGGGTCAGGTCAGTATTTACGGAGTTACCACACTTCAAGACGGCGAACGATGTATGCCGCCTTGTTTGCATGATTTGCAGCATCAGCCACGGTGGCTTTAAGCCCACAGTACTAGACTAAGGCCACCTTGGAGATTGCTCGATGCTATCTGGACCTCCTTGTCCGCCGCACTGGCAAAACATCCATTCATTCTTCTCTGGGACGGGCTCTCAATATCCTCCACTTAACCCTCTCCGTTCGCTTGTCTTTCCTGGAAGATAATGAGGGTGCGGTAATTGACATTTCACCGCCTGCACGACCTACTTAGTACTAAACATTGGACCTTTGACCCGCCCTTACTCGACCCATCCATTGATTCCGACGTCACTTCAACGGGGTCTACTTCCCATACACCGATTGTGAGATAGAGTCTCAGCTGCTGCAATTACCGCAGCCTGCCATCATGAGCTACATGAAGAAGGATGAGGATGCCGACCAGACCATGATCAAGCTGGATCGGACCTCCGTATTCCAAGATGGTGAGGGACTATCATCAACAATTCCCCTGGGATCGCATTGCGTATGTATATATGATCCTCGTTGGCTAACCTGTCTCGTTTGCCCACTTCTAGCCCGATTGTTTAACACCTCACCGATCTCCCCGCGAACATGCCGTACCCTCTTGACCAAGATCGCGGTACTCCTTTTCACGGGGGAGCAATTCCCCACGAACGAGGCGACCACGCTGTTCTTCGGTATTTCCAAATTGTTCCAGAACAAAGACCCATCGTTGCGGCAAATGGTATATCTAGTGTTGAAAGAGCTTGCCAAAACTGCAGAGGATGTTATTATGTCGACTAGCATTATCATGAAGGACACCGCCGTTGGTAGTGATGTGCTCTACCGGGCTAACGCTATCCGTGCTCTGTGCCGCATCATCGATGTAAGCACCTCATCTCCCTGTCTGTCACTGAGTGTGAGCTAATTGTTGCTGGAAAAGGGCACTACCGTACAAGGCATTGAGCGACTGATCAAGACCGCTATTGTTGACAAAACCCCTTCGGTGTCCTCCGCCGCTCTGGTCTCCTCGTATCACCTCCTCCCAATCGCCCGTGATGTTGTCCGCAGATGGCAGAGTGAGACACAGGAAGCAGCATCGTCCTCGAAGCAGTCGACTGGGTTCCTTGGGTTTGGCGGCAGCTCTACCCATACCATCTCACAGTCGAATTTCATGACGCAATACCACGCAATTGGCCTTCTCTATCAGATGCGCTCGCACGATCGGATGGCTCTTGTGAAGATGGTTCAGCAGTACGGTGCTGCTGGTGTGGTAAAGAGTCCCGCTGCGCTTGTTCTGCTGGTGCGGCTGGCAGCGAAATTGGCAGAAGAAGACCAGAGCTTGAGAAAACCTATGATGCAAATGCTTGATGGCTGGCTCCGACACAAGCATGAGATGGTCAACTTCGAGGCGGCAAAGGCTATTTGCGATATGAGGGATGTCTCCGATGCCGAGGCCTCCCAGGCTGTTCATGTGCTGCAGTTGTTCTTGTCCTCTCCTCGGGCTATTACTAAGTTCGCGGCCATCCGCATTCTCCATAACTTCGCAACATTCAAGCCCCATGTGGTAAATGTCTGCAATCCGGACATCGAGTCATTGATTTCGAATTCGAACCGCTCCATTGCTACCTTCGCTATTACCACACTGCTCAAGACCGGCAACGAGGCTAGTGTCGACCGTCTGATGAAGCAGATCTCTGGCTTCATGGCTGATATCACCGATGAATTCAAGATCACCATTGTTGAGGCTATTCGAACCCTGTGCCTGAAGTTTCCCAGCAAGCAGGCCGGCATGCTTTCATTCTTGAGTGGTATTCTAAGGGATGAGGGTGGATATGAATTCAAGCGAAGCGTCGTCGAGAGCATGTTTGATCTGATCAAATTTGTCCCTGAGAGTAGGGAGGATGGTAAGCTGTTCATGTCTCGCCGGTGCTTTTCCCTTTTTTCATGCTAACGTGAATCAGCTCTGGCCCACCTTTGTGAGTTCATCGAAGACTGTGAGTTCACCAAACTGTCCGTTCGAGTTCTGCATCTTCTTGGTGTAGAGGGGCCAAAGACTTCCCATCCTACCAAGTACATTCGTTATATCTACAACCGAGTCGTCTTGGAGAATGCCATCGTACGGGCTGCTGCTGTGACGGCTTTAGCGAAGTTTGGCGTTGGACAGAAGGATCCGGAAGTAAAGTCAAGCGTCTCTGTTCTTCTTACACGCTGCCTTGATGACACCGATGATGAGGTGCGCGACCGTGCGGCTCTCAATCTCCGTTTAATGGCTGAGGAGGATGAGACCGCGTCGCTATTCCTTCAGAACGGTAAGCTGCGCGCACACACTTCTCTTACTTCCCAGGTTTACTAATGGATCCAGACACGATGTACTCACTTTCCACATTTGAGCACCAACTCGTGATGTATGTGACATCGACAGAGAAAGCAACTTTTGCCGCAGCATTTGATGTTTCTACCATCCCGGTTGTTACGCAGGAACAAGCTTTGGCCGAAGAGCGGACGAAGAAGCTTACTACTGCAACCCCAACGCTCAAGGCCCCATCCACTGGTCCTCCGAAGGGCAAGCTCAATGGCGTTGCCGAAGCTACCACCGTTGCTGCTACCCAGAAGTACGCCGAACAGCTTATGCGGATTCCAGAACTCAAGGAGTATGGTACCTTGCTCAAGTCCTCTGTTCCCGTTGAACTCACCGAAAGCGAAACGGAATACGTCGTCACTGCTGTCAAGCACATCTTCAAGGAACACATTGTGGTGCAGTATGATATCAAGAACACCCTCCCTGATACTGTCCTAGAAGACGTCACCGTTGTCGCGACGCCGTCCGAGGAAGACGTGCTGGAAGAAGAATTCATTGTTCCTGCTCCCAAGCTTGTTGCAAACGAGCCGGGAATTGTATACGTTACGTTCAAGAAACTTGCTGGCGAGGACAGTGTTCCGGTCACATCATTTACAAACATTCTGAAGTTCACCAGCAAGGAGGTTGATCCCACGACTGGAGAGCCCGAGGAAACCGGATATGAGGACGAGTACCAAGTCGAAGATTTGGATCTTACAGGCAGCGATTATGTTATTCCCACGTTTGCCGGTAGCTTCGATCATATCTGGGAGCAGACTGGCGCAAACGGGGAGGAAGTCACCGAAACGCTACAGCTCAGCAATATGAAGAGTATCTCAGGTAAGCCATCTTCCGCTTGGAGCTAGTTGATCTCAAGTATCAGATGCTAACCAAATTACAGATGCCACCGAACAATTAATCTCCGCGCTATCTTTGCAACCTCTTGAAGGAACTGACGTGGCCCTCAGCAACAGCACGCATACACTCAAACTCTTCGGAAAGACGGTATCAGGTGGCCGAGTCGCAGCCTCTATCAAGATGGCATTCTCCAGCAAGACCGGTGTCACAACGAAGATCACCGTCAGAGCGGAGGAAGAAGGCCTTGCACCAGCTCTGATTGCATCCCTTTCCTAAGGTTGTAAATTGTAAATGGTAATGGGGAGGATTGTCATGTCAGGAGGCGTACATTGCAACGAGTCCTGCATTATGAGATCGGACTTGTTTTATCTGTTCTTTTTCTCCCTTTTTTTTTCCCTTCATAATCCAGGTGCCGAGCTAGATACGATGTTTTCCCCTTTTCTTTTCTTCTACTCCGTTTATCCCCTTGCAGGGGCCTAAACTACTATCTGTTCCATTCCTCTCTGATCATTTTCTTGCTGATCAGCACGATTTCATCCCATAGTCTTTATTGTATCCCATGTAGTTGCGAAAAGCGATTTCATTCATTTGATTTGTTAGATAACGCCACTTAAGTCGGTTTTGGAATCATGACAGCACCCTGACTTGGCCTTTATTGGTGTCTGTAATCTCGTAAAACGAGAAATGTGGCAGTTGCTTCGGGGGGGGAGGAGGTAATTTATTCAATGTCCTCAACTTCCTTACACTTCGTTTTGACACTTGAGGTTGCAATGTAAGTGGGCAATTGCTTACATCAAGTTGTTTTTCCAGAGTGTACGCTTTCAGGCAGACATGGTCAGATTAATGAAACAAAAGGCTGCTTTTTTTTTTCAAGTTGATATCGTCATAAATCATGGTTGGGACATATATACAGATTGCGAAGTGTGCACATGCATGAATATCATATCAAATATAGTAGACACCAACAATCTCTTCGTCATCCTGACTCTCCGCACCAGGCTGAGACCTCCGACGCTTATTCCGTTCCTGGAGAATTTCATCAATCCCCTCATCCTCTTCCAGCCGTTGATCCGTGACAAGTTCCTCTGCGAATCCGACAGAGCGGAGACTCTCCAGTCCGTTGTCCAGGGCGCCCAGGAACGTTTTTGTCGTGAAATTCAACTTGAGCTCAGCGCACGGAAGCCCGAATTCCAGCACTTCCAGCGCCAAGGGTGGGAACGTGTGGCTTAGGATAAAGAAGAACGATTCTTCGACCATGTCGCCTGGGATACTGAGAAAGGTTAGGTTGGGTAAGAAAGCGGGGATGGCGTTGATGGAGTCTAGCGTTAGACCGCGGTTTGCGCCGGAGATGGTCAGTCGTTTGAGGCTTTCGCCGAGCTGCGGGCTACTCAGGAGACTGCTTAGGTTTGCGAGGGAGAGCAGAGAGCAGTTCTTCAGTGTTAGGCTGGTGAGGGATTGCGGCCATGTGAAGGTGGGGATTAGGAGGGGGTTGAAGCGTCCGCTTATTTGGAGGCGTTGGAGGGAGGGTGGCCATGGTATTTTGGAGGACTCTGGATCTGTGAGGATGGTTGATTGTGGGAGTCGGAGGGTGACTAGTTTGGGGAGGCGGCTTATGGATTGTTTGAGGTTGGTGAAGGGGATTGCTTCGTGGACGAGTGCGAGGTCGAGGTGTCGGAGGTTGGCGCATTTTGATAAAGCTGGGAGGCTGTTTATTCTATCGCTGTGTCAGTTCTTGTTTTGCTCGTAACTACTGATCCTTAGAATGGTGGAGGATGGGGTATTCTCTGCGAGGAATCCACGTACGAGAAGGTTAGGGTTGGAGCTATGAATACTTCCAGATTCTCCTTTATTCGACCCAGTAGTCTCGCGGTGAGGCTGTTGGAACTGTGATGGACGAGGTGACTTAGATTCAGTCGATGTACGAAACTCCCGAGATTCAAGGTGTTCTTCCGCGTACCGATGGGCGGACTGATGGTTTCCGTGAATCTCTTGAAGGATATTCCTGAAATGACCTGAGGCCGTTCGTAGAGTAATGCGATAGCAGCCGAGTACCACTGACGTGATATCAGACAGCAAGTATACAGGGTTTTTTGACGGCCGAGCTCATCCACGGCGACGTAGGAGACGATTTGCACAACGATTTCCGTGGGGAGATAAATATGGCGAGAGGAGGGCATCGGGGGCGTCCAAAGCGCTGATTTCCATGGTCCACCGTCCAATTCAAGTTGTCTGTAGCTGATCGTTGTGGTGAGAGTGGAGTTGGTGTTGGTAGAAGGGAAGGCGAAGTGGAAGTGGAAGTGGAAGTGGAAGTTGAGGTGCGATAGACTAAAAAGTTTATCAATTTAGTATTTACTTATCGATAAGGAGTAAAGATAAGTAAACACCCATTGAATTCGCCGACTTCATTTCATTTAATAGTACCTTCCACTCCCCCTCTTCCCTTCAAAGTTGTTGATCTTATTCTTCCTTCAAACCACACTCTTTAATCGCTGTCCAGAATGCGACCACAAGGACTTTACCGGTCCTTCGCTCAACTTCACCGCGCGTATACCCGTTCGTTCCTAGAGACCGGTGCGGATCGCCGGTTCTTTCAAACGACAGTCAACTCGTCACCTCGGGTTCCAGACTTTGCTTTTGCTTTTGAGTAGGTATACTATAAACCCCGGAGCTCTACCACAGCTTCATTGCCTAATTGCATGTCTAGTATTGACGGCGTCCTTCTCCGATCCTCGAAGCCCATTCCCGGCGCTGCGGAGTCATTAACTCTGCTTAAAGAACAGGGAATACCCTTCATCCTCCTGACAAATGGGGGTGGAAAGCATGAGACGGAGAGAGTGGCAGAAATCAGTGAGAAACTTCAGCTGCCATTGGATCCCTCGGTGATCATCCAGAGCCACTCCCCTTTCGCGGAGCTCGTACGCGGACCGGACGAGCAGAGTTCCCTAGAAAACAAATGCGTGCTGGTAGTGGGAGGTGATGGTGATAGCTGCCGAAAGGTTGCAGAGAGGTATGATACTCGTGTGCATTAAAAGTAACATGAGCGATAAACCCGCAGTTTTGACACGAGCCCCAGGTACGGTTTCAAGAACGTGATCACACCCGGCGATATCTTCATGGCCAATCCAACCGTCTGGCCCTTCTCGAAGGTCTTTCAGGACTATTATAAATCGTTTGCAAGGCCGCTGCCGAACCCCCGGGACCCGAAAGATCCGACAAAAGACCTGAAGGTTGACGCCATTTTTGTTTACAATGACCCGCGTGACTGGGGCCTGGATGCGCAAGTAATTATGGACTTTCTGCTGTCTTCTCAGGGTGTTCTTGGGACCATCTCCGAGAATAATGGACGGGCTGATCTCCCGAACCGGGGATACCAGCAAGATGGACAGCCACATCTTTACTTTTCGAACCCGGACCTGTGGTGGGCTGCCGCCTATCATCTCCCCCGTCTCGGTCAGGGTGGATTCCGTGAGGCATTGGAAGGCACCTGGGCTGCAACGACCGGGGGCCCGAGCAAAGGCGTTGAGCTGAAAAAGACGGTCATCGGCAAACCGTACCAGGGGACTTATGAATTCGCAGAGAACCAACTCCTGCGCAACCGCTCGCAAATCTTTGGCTCCGAGGCCCACATACCTCTTCGGAACGTCTACATGGTCGGGGACAACCCGGAATCTGACATCCAGGGTGCCAATACATATAGGAGTCCTTATGGGAGCAAGTGGCATTCGCTCCTCGTGCGAACGGGCGTCTACAGTGGAGGAGAGCCTACATGGAAACCAGAGACCATCCTCGATAATGTAAAGAAGGCCGTTGAATATGGGCTGAAGTCCTCCAAATGGCAGGTTTAAAGACCTGATCCTTGCAGAGAGAACTTATGAGTTTTGTGGATCTTGATCTCCAGGCTGACGCTACACACACCTCGCATTATACATAAGACCACCAGCCGCACTTCACTCCTTTGACTCCAGTGATGTTCTTATAGGTGCATAGATGTCAGATTAGCTCATTATATTACATAGCATCCAGGCTCCCCATTCCCTTTATCTAGATATTTAGTGTATAAGCAATAACTTTCTTCCATCATGCTAAGAAATGGGTCTAGTGTCACCTTCTACTTGATCTCCTTCATAGTTCCGGAAACTCAGAAGAAACTCCCTGTGATTTAGAGATAAAGTGAGTTTTATGCACTACGATAACAGTCTCATACTATATATTTGTTTTGTTCAGTGGAAGGTTTGCTGTCTAAAATGGCCTAGTATCGAGATTTGCCTAGTAGTATGATGTTATACTCAAAAAGATCCGGAAATTTTGACGGATATTATAGTAATTACTATTCTTCTTACCATGAACCATAATAGTGTATAGTTATTCGTGCAACTGGCTGCGTGGGGTACTTCCTATAAACAGATGGAAGTTACTCCGTACCTAGATATGAGTAGTATTTCCTGCGTCTAATTTCACCAGGCTTGTCCTTTCAAAATCGAGATCTGGCAGAATAAATCGAACACTTTCTGAGTTGCATGATTGAATAGTGTAACTTTCGCAGTGCCTGAACTCCAGGCCTGATATCTCCACCACGAGCGATATTTTATCGAATAGAAAAATTGTGCTAAAATGATTAAGACGAAATGATTACGAAGAGGGAATTTTAGATATAGAAAGTTGATTTATTAGAAGAGATATTGGCATTATAGTTTACAAGTAAGAAAGTCCCTTCCCACGGTCGGCGATTCATGGTCTTGACCGGCATTATTCCATCCAGGACCGCCTTCCTAAATTGGCACCGCCTCTGGGTACGAATTTCACTGCCTGAGGCATGAATATTGCGACCCAAGTCAGGTGATGCAGCCCCTCCTAGGGCTTAGGGCTGCCCCCCATCATGCGGTGGGGTGACTGAAAGTATTGATGAAGCTACAAAGCTCACGCCGTCATCGGACTTTCCCCTTACTCGCCTCTTTCTCCAGGAATAACTCCCCGCAATTGATCATGGCGGACTCCGAATTACCTACTCGCCCCAAGCCCGAAGAGACCCCCGCTGCGGCCCCCGCGGAGGGTGCAGAGCAGAGCAAGAGCGCCAGCAAGAACGCTGCGAAGAAGGCCGCAAAGGAGAAGGCCAAGGCAGAGAAGGCTGCTGCGCGCGCTGCCCAGGAGAAGGCTCAGGCCGCTGCTGCTGAGGCCAACGACACCGCCAAGGATCTTTACGGCAAGATTCCTGAATCCGAAGACGTTCTCCCCACTACGAACTTCAACGATATCACCGATGACTTGTACGAGAAGGAGATCACCGTGGTCGCTCGTGTCGACAATGCCCGTGTCCAGAGTGCTAAGCTGGCCTTCCTGATGCTCCGACAGCAGGGCAAGAAGGTTCAGGCTGTCATCGCTGCTGCCGAGCCTATCTCCAGACAGATGATCAAGTACACCGGTGGATTGAACGTCAACTCCATTGTCCAGGTCACCGGTATTGTCAAGAAGCCCCAGGTTCCCATTGCGTCCGCCACTCTCAGTAACCACGAGCTGCACATTCGCAAGGTCTACATGATTGCCGAGGCGGCTCAGCAGCTTCCTATGCAGGTCAAGGATGCTGAGAGACCGCCTCCGGAGACCACTGAGGAAGGCCCCCAGGTTGATGCTGATGGGGCCCCCATCGTTACGCTTAAGACTCGCCTGGACAACCGTGTCCTCGATCTGCAAACGGAGACTAGCCAGGCCATTACCTGGATTTCCAGTGGAGTTGCAGAACTGTTCGCAGAATACATGATTAAGAGCGGCTCGAGGTGGATCTTCACTCCTAAGCTGGTGTCTTCCGCTACGGAAGGTGGTAGCAACGTTTTCGAGGTCAAGTACTTCAAGAGGAACGGATACTTGGCGCAGAGCCCCCAGCTTTACAAGCAGATGTGTATTGCTGGTGATATGGAAAGCGTGTTCGAGATTGCACCTGTTTTCCGCGCGGAGGACAGCAACACTCACAGACATTTGACCGAGGTACGTCTGCACACAAAGACTGGGAACTTAACCTTTCAGACCTAGCGTACTGATCTTGTCTTAGTTCTCTGGTCTCGATTTCGAGAAGACCTTCCACGGCCACTACCACGAGGTTCTGGACTTCGCGGAAGACCTCCTTGTCTTCATCCTGACCCAGCTTAAGGAGCGTTACAAGGATCAGATCGCTGTTATCCAGAAGTCCTATCCCAAGGCAGGCGACTTCAAGCTTCCCAAGGATGGCAAGGCCCTGCGCTTGAACTATATGGACGGTGTCGCTATGCTGAAGGAGGCTGGTGTCGACGTCTCTGAGCAGGAGCGATTCGAGAACGACTTCACCACTGCCATGGAGAAGCAGCTTGGTCAGATCATCCGGGAGAAGTACGACACTGATTTCTACGTCCTGGACAAGTTCCCCATGGCCGTGCGTCCCTTCTACACTAAGGCCGACCCGAATGATGCCCGTTTCTCTAACTCGTATGATTTCTTCATGCGTGGTGAGGAGATTATGTCCGGCGCCCAGCGTATTCACGAAGTGAACGAGTTGATTGAGTCGATGCGCGCTAAGGGTATCAGCCCTGACCAGGAGGGCTTCGAGGATTACCTGAATGCCTTCCGTCAAGGCTGTCCCCCTCACGCCGGTGGTGGACTTGGTCTGAACCGTATCGTCATGTTCTTCTTGGGACTGCCCAACGTTCGGTTGGCGACCTTGTTCCCTCGTGACCCCCAGCGTCTACGCCCATAAGCATCAAGTTTGGAGTCCAACAGTATTGGTATAGACGATCAAGAGTATTTGTATACCTGCACGAGATAAAAACAAAAGATAATGGGATCATGAGACCGATTTGTTATGTTTCAAATCAGTATTTATATGTTTTTGCTGTACGGAGTACGGAGTAGATGAATCGTGACTTATTTAAAGGTGGCCCAAGCTCCCGGTGGGCCTCCCAAATCTTCGGCCTCTTCATTTCTTTTCGCCTCCAGTCCATCCAACATCCATCAACTTTCACCAAGGCCATGTCCAGCATACCCGACAAGCGCAAGCAACCCAGTTCTCTTACTGGTACAATTCCCTACGCGAAACGCCCCCGTCCGTCCTACGCAGAAGAAAATGAATACGACATGGCTCCTGCTGTAACTCCGTCCGAACGTCCTCGGAACCACCCAATCTACGGACAGAAGAGCGCCTTTCCAGGCCTTGACACAACCGGCAACGATGAGTTATTCTACGGTCCAGCAGAGGATGGAATGGAGTATCTTCGCATGGTCCGGTAAGCTAGATGCCCACCATTGCCTTTGTCGCGTTATTAGTTTCTTTCTATTACACTCCCGCTTGCTAAAGACCTGGGTGTTTTTTGCTTCTTGCAGCCTGCGATGATGAATGCGATCCACGTTCGAATCTGGAACTAATACTGGCCCTGTCATGAACAAAACAATCTAGGTCTGAAGCTAATTCGTTACCATTCTTGTTTACCGCACCTCAACCTACCGAGTCACCAGTCGAACAACCCGACAAGAACGATGCCATGGAAGTCGCCACGGAACATCAAACTGAGGACGAGAGGAAGTCGGATGTCGCACGCGATGGCGTTTACGTGGATGGTGTCTACGTTGCGGCTCCCGTAGCTACTGTGGAGGTACAACCGGCTCCAACCGCGACCGCGCAGTCGGACGCGCAGTCTAGCTATTACAATCTTCTACACCATCGATTTCTTCTCCTCCGGTCTATATTGAAATGCACGCCGCCGTCGGCTTCTATCGCTGCGTTAGACGATTCGCATCCGATAAGTCTGCCCCGACACTCGAAGAACGCGCGCAAGGAATGGCGACGTCTTCTGCTTGCAGTCGAACCGCAGACGGTGCAGTTAGCATGTATGGATATGGATAGTGTGCTGGGCGTGCTGGGAATCATGGCGAGACTGATGTCGGAGAATGTAAGGAGTGGAGATGCGGAGCGGGTCCGACGGATCGGTGCTTGGGCTTGGGGTCTTTTGGGGAAGTGTCGCGATGTTGGGCAGTTGGCGTCTGAGGAGGTCGGGGAGATCCGAGATTTGGGGAAGCGGGCAGTGAAGATCTTGCGGAAAATGAAGGAGGAGGATGAGAAGAAGAAGCGGTCCGCTGAGATGGATGGGAATGCGTCCAGTGGAGAGTCGGATGATGAGAATCCAACCGATGATCAGCGCCCGCCCGAGGAAGAAGAAAAGGGGGAGGATGTGGATGGACCCAGCGATCCTGCCAGCGAACCTCTTGATCATGACATGCCAGACGCGGAACAAGACCCTCCCACCGAAGCGCTGGAAATGGCCAAGGCACGGCTACAGGCTCAGATAGAGGAAGTCGAAGATGGGTCTGCGTCGGTCAATCCCGAGGTTCAAGCCGGCGAGTCCAAGACGGAGGAAGATAATGCAGTCATCGAAGCCGCCATCCAAACCCAGGCCATGTTAGATATGATCATTACTGTGATCGGAGAGTATTATGGTCAGCGCGATTTGCTCTCGGCCAGAGAGCCTTGGAAGGAGTCGACGGGCTTGTCAAGATGATTATCACGGTCCTTGTTGTTATAAATCCAGCGCTTTATCATAAAGATACCCCAGTCAACGGCCATTCAGCCTTGAAAAGAAAGACAATCCACATAATATGGCCCCTTTGTAAAGAACTCCAGTAAGCCAGAAGAAGAACAAGCGGGAGCTTGCGTAAGTCCGGTGACTTTCGGACCACCGTCGTAACAGCGCCCTCGTGAGGAAAATTCACCTCCATCGCTCACCCCCGAAACAACAACTTGACTCTCCACTCCAACAACCATCATCACCCAAAACCCAGAAAACAAACCATGGCCACGAACCTCGAAATCACAATCCCAACAACCAGCCTCTCCCCGACCACCCCCCCATACACAGTCTACAACCTCACGCTCCGCCTCCCGCTCCGCTCCTTCACAATCGCCAAACGCTACTCCGACTTCATCGACTTCCACAAAACCCTCCTCAGCCAAACCGCCGTGCCGCCGCCCGCACCGCTCCCCTCCAAAACCTGGTTCACAAGCACCGTCTCCAACGCCACCCTCCGCGAAGACCGCCGCCAAGCCCTCGAATCCTACCTGCAAGCCATCAACAACGCCGACGACTCCCGATGGCGCAACTCACCCGCCTGGCGCGCGTTCCTCAACCTCCCCAGCGCTGCAAACACCTCCCACACCTCCACGAGACTCCACGCGGCCATCACCGACCCCGGCAGCGTGACCGGGTCCAACCGCCCCATCACGGACCCGACCCTGTGGCTGGATGTGTACCGGGACATGAAGTCGCATTTGCACGACGCGCGGCTGCATCTGACGCGGCGTGACCAGGAGACGACGCCGCAGAGGCAGCATGAGAGCTCGGCGCGCGCGAAGAGTTCCCTCGTCCGGGCGGGGGGTCTGATCGCGGCGTTGGAGGAGGGGGTGAGGTTTCTGGCGGAGGCGGGGAATCGGGCGCAGAGTCCCGGGGATGGGTCGGGTTCTTCGCGGAGGGGGTGGGGTTTGGGTGGGAGTGGGGAGTTGGGGGATGGGGAGTTGCGGCGGAGGAAGGATCTTTTGATCAATGCGCGGAAGGAGAAGGAGGGGCTGGAGGATTTGTTGAATGCCATGGCGGCGAAGAGTCGGGTGGATAGTGCGGTGGCTTCGGTGCAGGATAAGGAGGCGCTTGTGGGGAGTGCGAGTCGGAAGCCGGCGAGGTCGGGGAGGGTGCTGGGGAAGGAGACGGAGCGGACGCGGGAACTGGATAATCAGGGCGTGTTGCAGTTGCAGAGGCAGACTATGGAGGAGCAGGATCAGAGTGTTGAGGAGTTGCTGAAGATTGTTCGTCGGCAGAAGGAGTTGGGCATTGCTATTAATGAGGAGGTGGAGGTTCAGAATGCCCTCTTGTCTATGGCTAATGAGGATGCGGAACGGTATGTGGTTTTCATTGCGCTTTTTTTTGGTTACTTGGGTCTTTGGCTAATGCTTTCTGGTAGGGTGCACCGTAAGATCGAGATTGGGAAGAAGAGGATGGGGAGGATCTCCTGATCTGGACTGTATCTGTAATATCATTTTTGTACATTGGGAGGGTGTGTGTGTGTCTACGGGTCTTGTATGCTTTCGCTGGGTTGGTCTATTCTAGCGAGCATGGGATTCGACCCAGGAGTTATGGCATTATAATATTATAATATTGTTCATTTGTCATGGTCTGTTTGTCTGTTGTCATTCATGCTTAACCCGAAACTGCGTGCTTCACCTTTAATTTGCGGACATGAACTACACCCCAGGGTTAGTCTGGATCACTTGAGTCTATCAAGCTGATAGGGCTTTACCTCTTTGGCTTCCGCATCCGTTACCTTGGACTGATCCGACTCGCGCTCAACAACCAGACCCAGCTTGTTCCGTCGAATGAGCCACCACAGCTCTCGTCGGTCTCCACCCAGTTTCTCCTGCAACAGCTTATCCTTGACCTGTCCCAGGAACTGATTGTATGAAGCAGGCTCTTCAAACGAGATCAGCTCATCTCGCATCGTTCCCAGCTCTTCAATGACCCGGTCGTAGTTAGCATCGCCGAGACTGTGTCTGATCTGGTCTTCAACGATGACCATCATCTGCTTGGTAGCGTCCTTGATGGCCTCGATGTTCTCGGCCTGTGCAAGAGTCTGCTTAAACTCGGGAATAGAATTGTTGGGGGAGATTTTGGCACGCTTTTCCTGATGAAGCAGCGCGTCGACATCGAGACCGGAGAGTGGCTTTTCAGGTTCGCGGGTGCGCTTGCGACCCTTTGCCTTAGGAGGCACTAGGAGCACGGTTAGCTGCCTGGCAGACTTAATTGTGGAAGGATGTCCCAACCTTTCTTGACATCGGCTAGTTCGATCAGCTTTTCCAAGTGTTCCTTGGAATTCTGTACGAGATCCTCTGATGGATGTGAGAACTTGGTCAGTCTCTCTGAGGGAGGAGGTATGGGCTGGTTCGGATTTATCGCTCGAGCCCGGACGGCGGAGTCAATCCGGTGCAAAACAGGCGAGTACGAGTCCTCGATAGGGAACGTTTCCACTGGATTTCTGTTGCCGTTAACGCAAGGGTTCCTCTGATGGCTTACAGTACGATCTTACCCATCCTCGTCTGTGTCAACAAGCTCCATGCTGTTCACGTACTTGTCCATCACATCGAGTAAGTCGTCACTGGGTAGATTCCGGTGCTGTGTCACAACCTTTCCGGAAACAGTGATGACTTTTTCTAGAGGAGGAAAGCGATACGTTCGGACATCTTCGGCGAACGGCAACTGGACTTCAAAGAGACACTCGTAGTCCGGCTCGATCGACGGCGCGAGTAAGACGATGGCCGGCGGCTTGTTCTCTTTCATTACCAGACGAGCGACAGCATAGCATTCCAGTTCAAAAAGCGCATGTATAAAGGATGAAAGAGCAAGAGCTGCTTTGTCGTTGGCACGCTGTGCAATTATGATGCTCGTGTTTGACATGTGCATGTAGCGATCGTACTATTATCAGATGTTAGTACTGCGCTTGGAGACGGCTTGAGCAAGGTAGACATACATGGTCACTCTGTATGAAGCCCATCAACTCCAACCCTGCGAAAGTCTCGAGAATGGTGATGTTCTCGTCTGTCTCGCTAATGTGGACGGCTGTCCGTCCATATTCGTATCCTTTGGCGAGGTCATCTCGCTCCACGTCAATTTTCCCGCCCGGTGCGCTTTTATCCTCAACTTGATACATTCTCATGGTCCTCACGGATGTGAGTGCATCGGCATCTGCAGACTGGCTCTCTTTTATAGCAGCAGCGGTGTCGGATGACTCCGCCTCTTTTCCAGCTCCAGGTTCTGAGCGCAAAACAAAAGAACTTGCGGTTGGGGGTCTGGCCACGTAAGTCCGGTAGTATCTTTCAACAGGAATGCGGACAGCACTGTCGTACTCCTCTGGATTACCCAGTTGAAGATACCCTTTAAAGCTTGCCATTGACTTGATGGTTTTGACCCGGGGGACGTCCAATTCAGCCACAGCCTGTTCGAATGTCCCGTAGACTCCATCGCAATCTTCGACCAGGGTGCGCAGAAGGGTTTCGTTTTCGGCCTGCTCGAATGTTAGGTCAATACCAGGCTATGTGCGGAGAAACGTCTACCTTCCGAGGATCCTTATCTTCTTCTCTATAACCGTATTCAGGGTCATCGAAATCAGTTCCCCTTGTTGACATTAGCGTTGGTTGCGAAGGCTAGCCTGGCATAGAATCACTGACATAACGACAAGTTCAATGCTATCCTCCTTGATTCTTTTCACTATTTCATCCAGGTTCTCATCGCTCATGCGCCCTTGTCCATTAGTGATCAAGACGATCTTGCGCCTATACTTTAACTTCTTGCAATGTGTGATGATCATCTGAATAGCCAAAATGATAGCAGAAATAGCTAGAGGACAACATTAGATCACCAGAACATACCACCCACAGCGTCAAGGAAAGAATTACCGTCTCCCTTATTAGTTCTGCTAGGTTTCAACTCCTCCTCCAGTTTCCGAATATCCGGCATCAGAAACCTTGACCTCGTCAGTTTGACATACAAGAAACCCAATCATAGAAGCAGAAGACAGACTGTTTGATGTTAGACAGAACCGAGATATGAGAAAAATGGACATCGTCTTCAAGCTCGTTGGACGTTGCTATTCTCAGCGTCAGAAGGATGGGTTGCATGCGGTATCCAGAAGTATACTTACTATCTGTCCGGAGTCCGATCACCCCCATCATGGCTGTTTTGCGCCCCGTAGCCACCTGATCTGGAGCTGAGAAATATACACAAAGAATAAAACCTCATTTCTTCGCAGGTCACTCACTGTACCTGTGATGCGGTCCCAAACATATTGCATGGCCCATTCCAGATCGGTGACGGCTCGGTCATGGTGCCGTTCTCCCATGGACATCCCAACATCCACAATATACACGGTGGCTTCCTTGTCTGCCATTGTCAATATGATGGCATCTGAGTGGTGAAATCTCCCTGAAGAATTCGATATTTAATATGATGAGGAACAACTTGCAGGCTCCTACCGCTAGGCGACACGATGTCCAGGCAGACGCGTGATATTTCCTGTTTGGGATAAGACGGGACGCGAAGGCACATGACATCATGTAAAGAAAGGTGCGTGGAACTTGGGGAACGCCGTGGAAAAATAATTTCAGCTCAAGAAGGATGTGGCATTATGGCAGATATCTAGATACGAATCTACCTTCAAACACGGAATAGCCGATGAATAGAGGGTTTTGGTTCATAAATTTGATTTCCTTGACTGTACTATGTCTATAAAATGGTATGGTATTCCTTTTTCTTTATCCTAAAACCCCATAAAACCCAAACACCGATCCTAAACCATAGGCAGTTTATGACTGAGATCGTGACGATCCTTGTATGCCTCGGTGATCTCTTCGAGACATCCGGCGGCGGCGGCAAAGAAGCCTAGGAAGGTCTTGCTGGGCGCAAGGACCCGGCTCAGATACTCAGGGTGGAACTGCACCCCGACGTACCACTTGTGGTCTTTCAACTCAATAACTTCCATACGCTCGCCGGTCTCGTCCTTTCCGATGAAAGACAAACCTCCTTGTTCCAGCTTATCGATAAGCTCGGGGTTCACCTCATAGCGATGACGGTGTCTCTCCCAGATTTCCTGCTTCTCTCCGTACAGCTTGCGCAGACGAGACCATTCGGTACCAGCCTGGAACACAGTCACTCGCTTTCCAAGTCGCATAGTACCACCCATCTTGGTCTTATCAATCTCAGGCATGTAGATGATGACAGGCTGCTCGCAACCCTCGTCGAACTCAGCACTGCTTGCCTTGTCCATGCCACAGACGTGTCGGGCAAACTCGACCACAGCCAATTGCATACCAAGGCAAATACCAAGGTAGGGAACGTTGTTGGTACGGGCCCATTGGGCGCTCAACACCATACCGTCCGTACCTCTTTCGCCGAAGCCACCGGGGACAAGAACCTAAGAGTATCAGTATTGAGAATGGACCTGATTATGAAGGACGAGGACTTACTCCGCTAGCGGTGGTCAGGTTATGCCATGCAGAAAAGTATTCTGCAGGATTGTTCGCCTTATGCTCCTCTTCCAGGTGAGACGATTCAATCCAGATCAAATTCAGTTTCTTGCGGCAATGCATGGACGCCTTTCATTGGAAATTAGTAGCTCGTCACAACGCCGAACACGGCATGTCAAACTCACATGTTCCAGCGCCTTGCTCACACTCATGTAAGAGTCGTGCAAGCTTGTGTATTTGCCCACCAAGGCAATCGATACAGTCTCAAGGGAATGCACCTGGTTCATGGCCAACCCCTGCCATTCCTGCCAGATGAGCTTGCCATCATCCACAAGCTTCGGATCCTTCGGGATAGAATCGGTCTTGAGAAGCTCACTGAGAGTGGGGAGGAATCCCTGTTGTGCTAGCAGGATAGGCACCTGATATGTGGTGGAGACGTTGTGCACGCCAACAACTTGGTTCCGTTCCACTTGGCAAGAATTGGCGATCTTTTGAATGGTGCCCTCTTCCAAGGGCGTCTCACAGCGGCATGCAATGATATCAGGTCTGAGACCAGCGCTACGGACATCACTGATAGCTCTCTGTGTAGGCTTGGTCTTCTGCTCCGAGCCAATTAGAGGAACATAGCTGACTTGGATCTGAAGGAAGTTGTCTTTTCCAACCCGTCTCTGGAGCTGAGCCATAGCCTCGATGAATGGTGCGCTCTCGATGTCTCCAACAGTACCGCCCAACTGGGAAATTGCTTGGTTAATTTATAGTGCAATCGGTCGGTGCGTTCATATACTCACTTCAACTGAACTATGAGTTAGCGAGAACCACCACATTAGTTGTTTTCAAACTTACTGATACAAACGTCAGGCTCCCTGCCAGACTCATCCACCGAAACCTTGGCGACTCTCTCAACCCACTATACGACATGTTAATGCACTTTCGACATTGAGCTCAGTTAAGACATTGGGGACGTACGTTCTGGATTTCATTCGTCAAGTGGGGAACGATCTGCACTGTCTTTCCAAGGTAATCTCCACGACGTTCCTTGGTGATCACATGGTGATAGATCTTGCCGGTAGTGATGTTGTTGTCACCACCAAGGGTAACACCAAGATAGCGTTCATAGTTGCCAAGATCCAAGTCTGTTTCTGCACCGTCGTCGCAAACAAACACTTCACCGTGTCTTTTTATATGTCAACCAACGTAGGGATGAAGGGGGATCATGTTAGACCAACTCTAGAGGCTATATATTGAAATCGATTAGCGTCCACAGCAATTAATACTGAAACGAGGTGCAACCACTTACGTTCATAAGACCAGCATCTATATTCAAGTAGGGATCAATCTTGATGGAGGAGACAGTCAAACCCGCTGTCTTGAAGAGCAACCCACAGCTGGAGGCAATAATGCCCTTGCCAACGCCGGAGATGACACCTGGAAGAGGCTGTCAAAATAATGACATAAAAATGCAGGTAGAAAAGCAATTACCTCCAGAAACCAAAACGTACTTCATTTTTGCAAGATTCGAAAGTTAGCCCCCCTCGTAGAATACCAGGGAGGGGGGAAGAACAAAAAAAAAAGTGGGCGCGGAGATCCGCTTTTGGTGACTCTATAGAAAAAAAAAAAAAAATCGTGAATTACCTAATCAATCATGTGGGCGGTGGAGATAACCCGCTATTTATGTATGTACATACAGTACGGAGTCCGTACGGTACTCCGTTCTGCCACAGCCTCAGATCATCCATTGTTTGATCGGAAATCAACATTCATTGTTCAACATGATTGACCCTCGTCCTTATCATATCCTGAGGTGAGTTCTTCCGTGTATAGTGATCTATTATCTATTAAAAAGCATATGGCTCATTGATTCGTCTAGTTATGGTACTCTTCTCGGTGTCCAAGTCTATCAGGTAATATCATGCAATGTCCAGAGTACCACCCGTCGCCCGTCTAATTCTCAACCGGATAGACTTTCGTCTCCGGGATTGTAGCGTTTAGGGCACTTCCCCGGCCTCAGTTTGCATCATTGCAAACTGCCACATTCCCTATCTATTTCTCTCTTCAAACTGCTCTTCCAGTGTTGGTCGCTTTGACAGCCAGCAATAATGGACAGCCGCTTGGCATCTCCGGACTGTTAGAGAACCATAAGACCTTCGTCCCCATGGCCACAGCCGCCCTGACTGGACTGGTCAATCTGGTTGTGCTTCGTCCTCTTACGGTCAATACTATGCGGGAAAGAAGACACCAAGGTCAGACCCTTATCCGTCTCGGTTTCTCTTGAGAATCCCCGCTGATTTCATTGCCCAGAAACCCGCGACGGCAAGAAGAGTTACGACTCCCCCCCTCACTCCAAGGAGATGGTGGCCCTGAACAAGAGATTTGGCCGGCTCCACGGCATCTCCAGCTTGGTTAACTTGGTCTGTCTTGGTGTTACGATCTACTATGGTGCTGCACTCGGCAAGCGACTGTCTTAATAGTCTGTAATCAGCTAGCCACATAAGCTTCCATGACCGGTCCTGTAAATAGAGATCCGATGTCGATCGGTTTACTTTTTTACTACGTACATTCCTCGCGGACCCGAGTACAGCTTGAATCTTACCTGCATAGATCAATAGATCAACAAGTAGATGTGGAGATCAAGCCCTAACCACCACATTGGGTTAGTGTGGTATCACATCAAAGATGAATAGCCATAAATAGGAAAGCAGATTGAAAGAGATCAAAGACTCCATCAACCCCCCATCATCAGCATGCATGATAGATATCCAGTCCCCAGCTTGTCATAAGCGAGCCTGCCCTAAACCAGCACCTCAGACGGACTCCCGAGTCCGTAGCCAGCCTCAGGTGTAGGTCCAATGGCTCCAATTCTAGAGTCACCATTCGCCAGTGGCGTAAAACAAAGGTCACAAGGTCTTTTCATTCTTCCTTCCCCACTTGGCATGGCCGTCTATAATTATCTATACTCGATCTCATTCACGAGAGTTCTGTGCTGCTTCTGTGACGGTCTTTCTATCCGATTTTCTTCTTCTTCCCTTCTTTCTCAACTGCCAGGTTGTCACCCGGTTAGATACTTTCCCTTTATCTGTTTTTTTTTTTTTTGTATCTTCCACTTGATGGATTCTTCGGGATAACTATAACCAAACCCGAGATGGAAAGAAAATGGTAATGAAAATGCCATATATGGCTTCCTGGAGGTAAACATCCCGATGCCTAATTCATATATCCAGAAGACAGGCTGAGTGAGACTGCAATTATCTTCGAGGTTCCCACATCAACTCGCCCTTTCATAGTGTCATTCCTCTTGAGTCAGCGGATAATGTTCCGAGGGCGTAAAAAATATGTGAGAGAAGGCAACAAACCAGAAGGATTACAAGAAAAGCGCATGTTCAACACACAGGATGGGTTGTTCGGGACCGGTAGTATTTCTTGAAGTGATATATGGGGTGAATCCACATAATACTAAATTAGTCCTTGAATACGACTTCAATCTCTGAGGTTGCTTGTTCTACAACCTTTCCCTTGTAGATGGTTCACTATCGTACAAGAACCTAATGCTTATTCCTCATAACTTGAAAAGATCAAATGATGTGGAACGAATACTTCCAGTATTATTCTGTCCTCCTTATGAAACTTGAGCAATAATACACCGATACGAACAAGGTTACTCCAGCTGATGCCAAATCTTCCTTAGAAAGGAAGTCATACTGAGCCAACGTAACACACCCTGGCAACTTTCTACTACGACCTTATAAATAACAAATCGCCGCTCATCTCTTCGTTTGCATCTCTCTCTTTTTTTCTTTTCTTATTGCTCTTCTCGATCATTTCATTCTCCACTGATTCTTCTGTATATCTTTCACTGTATATAGTATAAACGCCTGGTCCTCTCATTGGTCTCCTCTACTCACACCACCCTACCACAATGAGGCTTCCTACTTTGACTCTCATGTTTCCTGTCAGCCTTGTGGCGTTGGTTGCTATCCCTGTCAAGATCAAGGACGAGAATGAACCGCCCAGCACTGGCCAGGGTAAACCAGATCCCGATCCTCCCCAGGATACACTCAAAATATGCTAACACCATCTCCATTCCAGACTCTCTCCAGATCTCTCCTCGAGAAATAGTAGAGGTGGGACAATTCCCTAGGTGTCGCACCGACTCCCACTGTTACCCGGGTGCATGCTATCACGGAATCTGCGTCGCCCCTGATTAGCTTGTAATACCCTGGAGACGAGGTAAAGGCTTGGATGTCAAACAGGTGTTGTCTGCGGCCCCGGCAGTTGCTACCATGATACGTGCATCACATACCGGTAAGGCATCTATTGCCCGAGTCGTGTGGGATTCTCCCATTAGTCCCTTGTCGTCTTGATGGTGCTCTCAAGCGTCTCCTTGATGGCAGGGTCAGCGTGTTCGGGTTTTTCATATCAGCGCTGGCGCTACGATTGGCATCTGGTCTGGTCCAGGAGTGTCGGGATGTGACAAACTCTGAGGCTATATTGTGGTTCCGTCTTGCGGCCAACGATGCCATGGGAAGGCTGTGGTGTTCCTTTATTCCATTTTCTCGATGTAGGTGGATACTCGATGCTCAACTGATGGATGGGTTATTAGAAGAATGTAAGCTCAAACCAGAGAACGGGGTATCATATTTACAAGTCCACAAGTCCATCTCAAACCTCAACTCCGCACTAAGAACAATAGCATGCTGCTTAGGATGCTGCCCCTTCGACGAGATATTTCCGAACTGCATCTTTCAACATGGTGATTCGTCTCTGGGTGTGTATGAAGACCTCTCGGTACATCTCTAAACTCTCCTGCACAACCTGTGTCCGTGACTTGGACCCGGCACAGATTTCCCGCATTCGAAGCTCCATCTCTTTCCGAAGGAAAGGCTTACTGAGAGAGGGGCTATCTGGCAGGCCGGTAACGACATTGTCGTAACCCTCCACCAGCGCGACGCCTAGGCGAGTTGGAATGAGCTCCTTGACTGCGTTGCGTCCACTTCCACGTGAATGAACAGCGACATATTCTCGTTCCTTGATCTTAGCAATATGTTCTGCCATGGTGGCATCGGTGCCGATTCCGTTGGCGTCCATGAGTCCGATAAGTTCAGGTTCGGTCAGGTAATTTGGGGGTGTCGTCTTGCCGTCGAAGATCTTCGCTTCAGTAGGTTCAATGAGCTCCCCCATCTGGAAGTTGGGTAGCTGTTGGCTGCTTTCCCACTTGTCATAGACATACACGTCAAGGTAATTCCTCTCTAGGACGAGTAGCCCTTTGGCGTGGAACACTTCATCACCATACTGGATTTCGACTTCTGATGTTTGACCCTTTGCGTCCTCCGAACAGCACGCTAAGAACCGTCGGACAACAAACTCGTAGACTTTCTTCTCATCAGCGCTTAATGCGGTCGGCGAAACCCAACAGATGGGATGAATAGGTGGGTGTGCGCGATCATTATGACGGCCCACTCGGGGAGTTTTGTATCCGCCGTCGAGGAGACTTGATATTGGAGTCAGCTGAGGCCGTGAGAATTAAAGAATAGAACATACCCCCGAGCGTATGGACCCCAGTTTTCGTCCGGTACTTGCTTCTCAATCAGTTTCTTCAGGTCGATCGCTTTATCGAACTGGTCCGTTTCTGTACGCGGGTAACTTATGAAACCTTTTGTGTAGAGAGCTTCTGCGACCTAAATGGGTAAGTAATCAGAGAGCTGGGGCAACCGGTAACCGTGAATGTACTTACCTTCATGATTTTTTGACTGTCCAGGCGAAGATACCTACTGCCCATCATTTGCAGGTCTACTGTAGTCAATGGTAAAGGCCTCCACTTGCTGGTGGGCTTCTGATTCACTTTGGTGACTTTGGCCTTCTTCGCCATGAGACAACGCTCTAACATGACTGTCACTGCAGCCCTATCGAATAGGTGTACTCTTCTCCAAAGGAAATTCACTTTGATTCCATCCCGAACGTGCATTACCTTGATGCCCCAGAAATTCTCGGGTTTGAAATTCTTCACTCGCAGATAACGATCGACTACGAATCCCAGGGTGGGAAACTGACAAGATCCTGCTAGATATCAGAGCTAGAAAGATGGGAAATCTTGGCCAAACAAACATACCATAACTGATTATCTTCTCGCTCAGGGCTTCTGACATATGTTTCAATTGGAGCGTTTGCAGGCGAGTAAACGCGGCGCCGATTCGAAGATCCAGCTCTATTCTAGCAGCTACTGCATTTGCCTGGAGATCATCCAGTTCAATAAGTGATCGAGCTGCGTTGAGGACGTGGCTGTAAAACCATAATTAGAAAGCGTGTCAAGAACCACCATTGTTGGTTTTTACTCACGCCCTCTCTGTATTGCTGAACTTAGCCCGTTTGACGATAATTCGAGCATTCCCTGCCTTTGCTTGGGTACGAACTTCTGTCCCTATATGCTCCCCTTCTCGGTCACAGTCGGTCCAGATAAACAACGCTTTACAATATTTTGCCTGCTCCTTAATGTTCTTCGCAATAGCTGCTTTGTCCTGCTCTTGAGCTTAGCGCACAATACTCACTCGACTTTCCAGAATGACGACATACAGAGTCCACGGCTTCATGGACAGGCGCCTCAAATAGCGCACCAGGCGGGCATGACAGCCAGCCTTTATACTGCCGTTCGAATTCGAGGGCTGTCAAGTGCCCAATAACGCTGGTCATAGTGACCGAACAGGTGCCCCAAGGGTTGCCAAAATTGAATTCAAACACATAATTCTTCACATATTGGTTCCCCCGCACGGAAATCTACGTCTACCTCAGTATATAAACATCTCCATTTAAGACAGACACCTATTCAAAACGACTTACGGTTTGAAAGGAACCTCCGGAGAGATGTTGGCTGACAGCCTTGGCAATGGCAGGTTTCTCTGCCACACACAAGATTCTTGGAACCGTCATGGCCACGGACAGGAATTAAAGGTCGATTGAAATAAATTCCATTGTCTTCACCTGGTCTGTTTGGTCGTTGAACGAGGACAATTGCCAGTTGTAGAAAGGAAAAGACCGAGTGAGCCACGGAAAAGACGCGATGTCCGCCTTGATGCCTGAGGCAGTCAATCAGGGGTCGGCCAAAAAGTACCAAAGCTCCCGATACGGTAAGCAGACTTTGTTGTCTGTTTTGCTTGTTTTGATTCCATTCCATCGCCTTGGGTTGATGTGACAACTTTTCACCAACTCAAACTCCAGTTCGTGAAAATGGTGTTGCCACTCCCTGAAGTTCAGTCCGCGGTGGACTGCGCTTCATTCGATCATACTGTCCTACCTTTTCTTTCGCAACTGACGTCTCTTCCCGAAAAGCTTCAAGTTGCTGCGGCAGCAACGGATATAGTCGGCTTGAAGGAGATCTATCTTTCCACCAACCCCTTTATTACAGCGCTTGGGGTTTCTCTAGCTCTGTCGGTATTCTTCCTGATCTTCTCAGAGATCAACCGAAACTACTCCCAAGTTGATCGGTTTTGGTCCCTGCTGCCAGCTATCTACAATGTGCATTTCGCCGCCTGGGCGCGCCTGTCCGGTCTTCGTACCCAGCACCTGGATACGATCGCAGTGATCACCATTCTCTGGAGCGTAAGGCAGACATAGCGATTAGCACGCTCTGAAATCCCCAATACTGATGTGCGCGCAGGTCCGATTGACATTCAACTACTGGCGCAAAGGGGGCTACAAAATCGGCTCAGAAGACTACCGTTGGGCGGTCGTGCGCTCGAAAGTCACCAATCGATTCGTGTTCTTCATTTTCAACATCGTCTTCATCTCGCTCATCCAATCCCTGCTCCTGTTACTCCTCGCCGCGCCCACCTACAATTTCCTCCTCCTGTCGCGCCTCCCGGAAGGAAAGTCGTTCGAGGTCCCCGATCTGGTGTTCTCCCGCGTCGCCTTCTTCTTCATCATCATCGAATACTTCGCCGATCAGCAGCAGTGGCACTTCCACTGCGCCAAGCATGTGTACCAGAACACCGCGCGCATCTCTGGACAATACAAGGGACACTTCACACCCGAGGACCTGGAGCGCGGCTTCACTGTCAGCGGCCTGTGGTCTTTGTCTCGCCATCCGAACTTCCTCGCCGAGCAGGCCATCTGGTTGACACTGTACCTGTGGAACTGCTACCGCACTGAGTCCTATCTCCAGTGGACTGGGGTGGGCGTTCTGGGTCTCCTGATGATCTTCCAGGGAAGTACCCGTCTGACCGAGTCCATTAGCTCCGGCAAGTACCCCGAATACAGCGAATACCAAGCCCGTGTGGGACGGTTCATTCCCCGGTTTTCTGCAAAGCCCAAGTACAAAGGCAAGGCCAAGCAGAAGACCAAGAAGAATGAGAACCCCGAGGAAGAGGAGGACAAGAAGCACCTGTGAAGGGCAAAAAAAAAATCTTGGAATTGTGTCGTGTTGTGCTGTGGCAATTCTACATGTCGGTCATATGATACCAGTGTTGTTTGGTCTGGGGTTTTCTGGTTACACATTGTATATTAAATAAACACCTACTATTCTGATGGCGTTATTTTCTGTCTTCAAGTTGGAAGTTCTGCGAAGTAGGTTCGGGCAAATTCTTTTCAAAACATCAAACTAATGAGGTTAATCTTTCCTTTGATGAACGCATGGATAGCCCGAGCTATCAAGTACCGGCGAGTCTACTACTCATACAATCTTGATTTACCGGTCAATGCGCTCAAGATAAAAACAAGATAAAATAAGCAAATCGAACTACCTACTATACAGTACAGTACACTGGAAGCCCCTTATAAAAACTTGGAGGGACGTGAAGCGATAAGTAGGACACAGGTGAAGGTAGAGATTAAGAAAAGGAGAAGAAAGTAGAGACACCAAGAGATCTTACTATTTATGGCAACGACGTCGAAGGAAAATACAATCAGAGGAATCAAAAGGAGAAAAGAGAACAAAGAGAGGAGATGCTTCCGTAATGAATAGATGCAAAACCCAAGTAGATATACCATGTCCTCTCGTCAACCGTAAAATTCCCTGTTTCTAGGTAAAAAGGCATTTAAAGCATGCATTTATCTATGGGGAGGATCGTTTTTGGTCGCTTCCACTATTGCCATCAGTGGTTCCTTGGCATGACTGGGGAGGTTCAGGAGGTGCGATGGTGGCTCCTTGGGCGCCGTTGAAGTACTTGGCGAATTCGCCGGACTCAGGCCAGGGCCTGGGACCGAGGAGTCGGATGAGATCATCACGACTGAGGACTTCCTTGGCCAGAAGCTCCTCAGCGACAATACCAACTTCCTTCTTCCTGCTGGTCAGGAGAGTGCGGCATTGGTTGTGCGCCTCGGCGACAATCCGGCGGACCTCGGTGTCAATATCTTTGGCTGTTTCTTCGGAGAAAGGCTTCTGGAGCTGGTTGGGATCCTGCTCGTAGTGGATATATTTCAACTTGGGTGACATGCCGAATTGCGTAACCATGGCGGTTGCCAAGCGAGTGACCTTGTTGAAATCATCGCTAGCTCCGCTGGTGACTGTATCGAAGTGCAGCTCCTCACTGACACGACCTCCCAGAGTCATAGCCATACGATCCATAAGCTGGTTGACATTCATCAGATAAGTGTCACCTCCTGCTGGGAGATACTGAGCGTAACCCAGGGCGCCTTGTCCACGAGGAATGATGGAAACTTTCAGTAGCGGGTCAGCCCAGCGGAAGTACCAGCCACAAACAGCGTGTCCAGCTTCGTGATACGCCACCGTGCGCTTCTCTTCCGGTGAGAGCACAAGGGATTTCTTCTCCAGACCACCAATGACACGTTCGATCGCCTGCTCAAAGTGTTTCATCGCCACCTGGTCCGCGTTTCCACGAGCAGCTGTAAAAGCACGTTAGAAAAAAAATCCCAAGATGCAACCATTCCGAGATAGGTATCTTACCAACTAATGCGGCCTCGTTTACACAGTTTGCGATGTCGGCACCAGCGAAGCCGGGAGTCAAAGCCGCGAGTCTACCGGCGAGATATTCCATATCCTCGCTGGTAACAACCCGCTTCAGGTGAACGCGGAAAATCTGCTTGCGGCCATCCATTGTAGGACGGTCGATAGAGATATGCCGATCAAATCGTCCAGGTCGCGTCAAAGCCTTATCCAAAATATCAGGTCTGTTGGTACCGGCCAAGACGACCACTTGTTCAGTAGTGTTGAAACCATCCATCTCGGTAAGGATCTGATTCAGCGTGCTCTCACGCTCATCGGATCCACCGCTGAAGCCCTGCTTTGCTCTGGATCTACCAATAGCGTCAATCTCATCGATGAAGATTATACAAGGCGTGTTCTTGCGAGCATTGGCAAAGAGATCACGAACACGGGAAGGTCCAACACCAACGAACATCTCAACGAACTCCGAACCACTGACACTAAAGAATGGCACGCCAGATTCACCGGCCGTTGCCTTGGCGAGCAATGTCTTACCAGTACCAGGAGGTCCAGAAAGAATGGCACCGCGAGGAATCTTGGCACCAAGTTTCTCGAACTTTTTAGGGTGTTTAAGGAAGCTGACAAATTCCATGATTTCAACCTTAGCCTCGTCCATTCCAGCCACATCAGAAAACTTGATTTTGACATCTGTCTCATGGTTGAAACGCTTGGCGCGACTCTTTCCAATACCGAAGAGGCCATTTTGACCACCGCCAGAGCCAGCACGTCGTGTTAACCAGACGATAGAACCAATGATGATGATGGTAGGAGCAAAGGACATGATCGTGGGAACCCATGACGTTTCTTCGCTATACGAAACTGGAATACGTTCGGAAATAGGGATCTTCAGTTCCTTCTGGGCCTCGTCTAATCTCCGCTCGAAACCGTCAATCGATCCGATGCTGAAGTAGTAGTGGAAAAGAGGGTCGACAGCCGGGGAGTCAGGATAGATCTGAGAGACCGCATCACGGTTCAGGTCAACCCGGACTTGGTTGCCGTTGATGACGGTCAGCTTCTCGACCAGACCTTTCTCAAGCAAATTGGCTCTAAACTCTTGCCATGTGATATCCTTCCTTGTTTCAGCAGGGAAGAAACTCCGGTAGACGTAGTATGATAGAAGGGAGGTAATGATGAACGTGGTGGGATCGAAACTAAGCTCGATAGATTTCATATTCGGTGGAATATTCCATTGACCCTTGTCTTCTCCTTGTTGATCTTGCTGTTTCTGCTTCTCTTGTTGTTCCTGCTTCTTTTTTTTGTCCCTTATTTCCTCTCTCTCCATACGTAATTCCGACATTCTTTCGCTGTACTCGTTCATGCACTTTGCCATAGCACTCATAGATTTCATATGATCCCCAAAAGACTCGCTGTCTCTGGTTTTTATAGCCCTATCCATCAAATCGCGGAGCTCCGGCGGCAATCCGTCACGCATAATTACTGTCCGTAGATCGTCCAATGTTTCGCGAAATGATTCTGGCCCTTTCTCTCTCATGTGCGCGATAAATCGATCTACTATCTGTTGGTCCGCTGTGCTGAGCATCGACTGAGGCTCCCCAGCCTTCTTTTCTCCTCCACCCTTGCCGCCATCATTCCCCGATCCTAGATTCGGTGGTTGTTGGCCGTCCTTATCATTCGGGAATTTCGGATCGCCAGTAGCATATGTTCTGAGGCATGGAGTAGTAATGAGAGATGATAGTCTTGAATATGGGATATGCGACGACCGTGGTCCTGCGCGATATATGTAGTCTGCAGCTCTCCTCGAGTATCGGGCAAGATTGCCTGGCCGTCGGAGTAAGGTGGCCATGGTCCCGAAGGCGAAGGTCAGGGGGTGCTTCAATTGGGGTTTAAGAAGGAAAAAAAAAAAACGGCAACCGGCCGATTCCAATAAAGCCCTCGTAAAATAGGGAATTGAGGGTGGGAGAGTGAAGGGAAAGCTCGGTAGGTGTACTTACTACTTTGGCCGCCTTTTGTCGGACTTTGGGTTTTTTCGCAGTTCCGCTCCGGGAGGCTGAGTCATCCGGATTTACTACTACGCCTTACCAAAAGAATCCCAATGAATGCTTAAATATTGTATACGGAGTACGGAGTACCTATTCTTCAATCAAATCTTTTGTCTCTCAACGAATTCGGGGGTGTAAACAAAATTACAAAAGAAGGTTGAGAACTGTGACCGTCGGGTAAAAGCCTTGGACGATGTCGTCGTGGAACTCAATAGCTATTATATGAACAAAAAGAAATTTGACTTATACTACAGAAGGGATAACATAGATTCCGTCTTGGCTTCTCGTAGTTCAGGTTGCCCTTGGTCTCGCCGGGCCATGGGACTTTTTCCAAGAGTGGAGTTTGAGAACCCCTGATTTTAAACGCCGTGTAGCCCACCCGAAGAAGAATAAGACTAGATAGATTCATAGAAGAACAGTAGATCCCTGACTCCGTGGACCCCCATGCAATGTTAAGGTTCGAGTGTATCTCGTGTGTGTCATCTCAATCATAATCACTGTCCGTTGTTGGGTGTCCCTTCAAAGACAGGGAAGTTGCTAGACATATCGGCCCAGTCCCATTCAATTGTCATCGGCATCTGCCACAGATCCTGTGGGACAAATGGCTGTTGGAAAGACGTCATAGGAGGTTCAGTAGGAGTGCCGAATGGTTGTTGATCGCCAAAGCCAACCCCGTCCATGTTGTTGGGGCTAAGCATATCTGGGAATTCGTGTCCAATACCTGGCATGGTATGCATGTTGCCTTGCATAGATGGGGAAACGCCACTGGTGCCTAGGACCGTTTGACCTGGTGCAAAGGCTCTCGTGGAATTTGACATGTCAGGCTCAGTATTGCCCAAGTTCACAGGGTACGATGAGAATGGCGTAGTTGATGATGGGGCATCCGTTGGCTGGGCGCTGGAGGGGGAAGGAGCAGAGTTCTCAGTTTGCTGCAAATTTGACCGGTCGTCGGGGCCAGCTTTGCGTTTCTTCTTGGAATGGGACTCCTTTTCTGCTTTGTCAAGAACTACCTGGGCTATCCTCTCAAACTCGCCGCAAAGGCCAAGCATACGCTTAATGCTTCCATTGGATTCATCAGAGACAAGCGTCGAGAGGAAATTGACGACAACATTCATGAGTTTGACATCAGAACGAGCTCGAGCATCGTTGGGATTTTGGAGAATATTAGCAAATAAAGTGACTAATGCTGACACGGGATAATACAAAATTAACCTATTCCCTGTTAGTACACTATGTGGGTTATTCAATTCAGAATAGCGACTCACCAGACACAAGCGAAATCACCGTGCGGGATGTACTTGATCAAATTGATAGAAGCCCGGGCGGCTGTGACGCAAAGAACAGCAGATAAGAAGACTCTAGGGTTCAGCGGCCTAGCATTCAGACCCTGAATTGCGTAGTTGGATAGTCGACTTGTCCAGTACCCATGGTGCACAGACATTCGGTGAATTGTTGTCAAGCAATTGTAGTAGGCAAAGTGTAGGACAACAACATGAAGAATCAGGGGCGTGTGGGAAGCTTTGATTTCATGCTCCGGTCGAAAATCAATAGGAATACTGTCTTTCCACTCTTCGAGTTCCTTGTCCAATTCTCCTATAGTATTCAGCAGTTCACCATCGGATTGCTTAGACGCTTTGGCGGAGTATAGTCGCTTATACACCCGGCTCTCGATAGTAGCAAATCGACACAACGATCTGAACAAGTTGAACTTCCCCTTCCCGTCGGATAGAGGAACATTGCCGATATTATCTGGCGGGTCTTCACTCGGCAACTCCACATTCATATCGTCGTCATCCTGAACCGGAGGGCGGCCGGAACGAAGGCAGATACTATAAGACATGTTAGTCGTGCAAAGCCAGGGGCCATAAACGATGGTGGAGATTCGCGAGTTCAACGTACTCTTTATCAAGAAGATAAGCGATCCAGAATACCCTCTTCCGCTGCTCAACTTCAACCGGATTTAGCCCAAAGCCAGATCCTCGTTTATGGAGGCCAATGCTATGTGAAAGTCTGATAGCCGCTGCGACCAAGAAGAAAGATGGTTGAGGATTTGGGGTTCCTTGAAGAAATAGAGACTAAGGAATTGTTAAGCGGCACAGTTGTAGTTAGCGGTGGTAAAGTAGTTGATACGTACCATGCCGAGCAATGCCTGGACACTTAAAAGATCCGTATTTCGCATAGTAAGCTCCGTCAAGACCCCCATGGCATTCTTCAAGTAGAGCCAAGCTTTCTTGTCCTCTTCTTGAGGCACCAGATTACTCATGACTCGGAGCCTGTGTGCGATGGCCAGGACAACATTAATACTAGCCCACCAACCAGAGCCTTCGTATGGATCGCGAGAGTATTGGCGCTCCACCAAGTGCATGAATGTCGGCTCGTGGAATAACGGGAACATGCAGTTGAAGTTTTCGAAGAAGTCGCGGAAAAGAGACATTGCCTCCTCCTTTGGAGGCAACGGCTTGAAAACGCGACGGGCGAATATGTCGCTAAAGATCTCTGGTTTCCAGTACATCCATTTATTATCATCCACATAAGCCGATGAGATCATGTCTTGAAAAGATGTATCGCCGGTCTTCTCATTGACCCATTGAATTCCCTTGGGGGAGAATATCGAAAATCCTGAAGACGAGCCTGTCATCTAGTGTTAGTTGGCTTGCATTATATCGAGCTAAGTCCGTCCAAGGAAATATGCGCATACCGATGTATCGTGTTTCTCCGCAATTGTTGGTTACAAGAGAGCACATCATGTCCGACAGCCCCTCAACTTCTGTCTCGGATTCTTTCGGTGAATCGGGGGATGTGGCAGCCGTGTGTGGACTGGACTGAGAATCCACTCGTGGAGTCGAATGACGAGACGCAGTAGTGTGTTGGGATTGCGAGGCCGAGCTTGAGCCATTCAATCTGTTCGGACTCTTCAGGGAATTCAACCCACCGTTTGCCAGAGATCGGTCGGCGAGGCGCTTCTCCAACGTTCCAAGGTCCGTTTTCCCATCATCTTCGGATAAGAGACCAGACAGTCGTAACAGCGATTCCATTCTTCCTAAACGATTCTCTAGACCCTCGATATATTTGGCACTAGAGGAAGAGATGGTCAGCGCCGACAAAGAAAACGTCGTAAGATGGACTGCACGAACATACCCTTTCGGAGGATTTCGCTTCTTCTCAACCTGGGTGAAAACACATTCCGTCTTATAGTTTATGCAGTGTGAGCATTTGGGCATCTTGCCATCACATTTGATCTTCTTCTTTCGGCACATGTCGCAGGCCTACACGGAGGACAATCAGTTTTGCTGATATTCATCCGCCAATGTCACAATCGACCCCTACTCACTCTCGCGATTCTTCTCCTCTTAGGGTCATTGTTATCTTCGCCCACGCCCATCGCAGGTTCCTCGTTGAATGTGGAATTCGACAGCGTATTATTCAGCGGCGAGTTGCGCGAACCGTCGTGATTATAAGCGCCAAAGATATGGGACTGTTGGTTCATGAGCATAGGCATATCGAAGCCCATTCCATCTGGACCTTCCCCCATGTCATCCATCATGACAAACCAAACGGAGTGTGACGAAGTATACGGTGGAGTTCCAGGGTAGGCGGATATCGTGTCAAAGGTGATAATGATAGCAGATGCGGGGTCTTTTCTGCGAAGAAGTCAATGTCGAAAATTAGCTGTCCTCTCTCTCCTCTCCCTCGATTTTCCTTTTCCTCCTCTTGTAGGGCTAATATCCTGATCGGTCGTTGTACAAAGGAAAGACTCGGGTCAGTCAGTCGACGCTAGCCTTTCTCCAGTGGGGAAGACCTTAAAGAGGCGAAGCTAAAAGGTTGGTGAGTCTCTGTGTCAGGTTGAATGGAAAAAGAATTAGTAGCTGACTCGAGTCAACCTTTCCCCAAATTTCTTGCACGTGGCGAAACTTTTGACAGAGGGGAGAAAAAAAAAAAAGGAACAAAAAGAAAAAAGAAAAAAGAAAGAAAAAAAAAAAGTGACAACGAGTGAGGATACAATGTAGTGCTTGCTTACGAAGGGCAATTCTCGATGAATGAATGGTACTACGTATTTCAAGGGACTATCCACCCTTAAGGACCAACATCAGGGAAAGGAGAGTTATTGCATTCGTACTCGTAAAAGTACGTTGTTGCCTTCACGCAGGATGAACTAACTAACCTTACTAATTACTTTTATCGACTGTCTGTCTACTAGATACTGCACTAAGATGGGTTTTGGTTCTTTGCCAAGTACTTCCTTTAGGTAGTAGTGTGTTGCTCTCCCGTGGCTCGAATACGGATTTGGTACGAACGAATTCTGTAGATAAGCCCCGGGGTCCGTTAACTCCGATCTCCGATGGCTTTTAGTAACTGAGTTTTCCTCCGGCGTTGTGACTGTTTTGTCTCCGGAATCGCCGACATCCCGGTTTCTTCCCAAAATCCAATGAGAACTTCCCGACCTCCGGAACCCCCTTGTCTTGCATCGACTCATCAAGTCAAGGGCATTTATTTTTTTTTTTTTTTAATCTGGGTCCATGTGGAACCAGTCATGGAGGTTATTGCAACCTTCAGTGAACATTATCATTTCATGGAAAACGTATTCAAAAAAAAAAAAGAAGAAGAAGAAGAAGAAGAAGAGCAAAAATGAAAACTTAGAAAAAGACGGCAACATAGACTGTTCCTGCCGAGTATCACGAGACATACACCTGATCCTGATCTAGATACTCCGTACATCCTTAATAAATTGTCTCAGTGATAATGGACGTCAGCCCAAGAGGCGTCTCAGCCGCAACACGGCAATAGAAAGATGGACAATCATCAATAAGATCTTTATTTATTTATTTATACAGTAGTGCATGTAAAGTAATCAGGAGTGGTGATCTTGTCAGGATATATGCAAACACAAGTCTCCGGGATGAGCATGAAGAGATATACCTCGTTCTCGAAAATTCCACCCAACGCCATGCTATGCACCCAAAAACAAAAACAAAAAACAAATCCATCTTCTCTGTTCTGATACAACGCACCAAAAGATCCGCAACTACCCTCAACAATGACCAGGGGCGAAGTCCCTTCCGAATCCGCCATTAAGCATTCTTATCAAGGAATTCCTTCGCTTCGTTGATCTTCGTTGCTAGGTACGGGCTACCACCGCGATCGGGGTGGTTCAGAAGCATGAGTTGACGGTGCTTCTTGCGAACCTTGTCCTTGTTCAGATTACGTTCCCTATGCGTTCTGTTAGATATAATTCACCCCCGCATCGGGACAGCCGATTCGAAACGTACGGAACTTCCAGAATCAATGCGGCTTCGCGACGAGTCATCCGGGGTTCAAAGCCTCTATACACTCGTCAGCTATCTACTCTGGAGCTCAGTTCAAGACGAACGCCACCTACCCCTTGTAAAATGCCTTTCCCATGACGTTCATACCGCCCTTGTAGCGACGGAAGGCGAGAACACCAGCGCGGCCCTAGAGATAATTGAAAATACCAGTGTTAGTTTCTCATACTCCATGAGACAAGGACCCATGTTCCCAAGCTTACCAGAAATGCCGCGGTAGCGACACCGAGTCCGAGAGCAAAAGTAGAGGCCATCCTGGTTTAGAATCCGCCTTGATTAGAGCCGATTTCGATTTTTAAAAGATGGGCGACAGCGAAATCACGGTTGAAAGAGACGGGGAAAAGGTGTTCGATGTGACGTTTGTTGGGAGTCGGAAAAAGCCGTCGAGATAAAAAATTCGGAGCGCCGCCGCCGAATCCCATTTAGGAATAGCGTCCTCTCCGCCACGATTTTGGAGGATCCGCGAAAAGTTTCTGGCGGTACCTGAGGTTGTTATCACCGCTTCAACTTCCTTTCCCCAGCTCGATTTTTCTTATTGTCAAGTTTGAAGGAAGTAGGTAGAGGTATCATTCATCATGAGGTAAGCATCTCTGGTCTACATTCTTACTCTCTAATCATAATAATACTAAACATAAAAATTGTCATTAACCATCTTGCGCAGAGTTGAAACATGCCACTTCTGCAGTCGGTACGCTATAATCCCACCATTAACCTAAGGACCTTGTTTTTTTGACTGTGAAACAGCCCTGTATACCCTAGCAAGGGTATCAGCTTTGTGCGACTCGATTCGAAGATGTTCAGGTTCTGTAGAAGGTTGGTAGTTTCTTGGATTGTATGGTCGAACGCTCTGACTTCTTCCAGCAAATGTCACAAAAATTTCAAGATGAAGCGCCAGCCCCGAAAGTTGAAGTGGACCAAGACCAGCAGAGCTGCCAACGGAAAGGAAATGATTGTCGATTCGTCTCTCGTTTTATCTCAGTTCGCCAAGAAGAGGAACGCCCCCGTCAAATACGACCGAAACCTGGTGGCTGCTACCGTCAAAGCTATGGAGAGAGTGGAAGAGATTCGCCAACGCAGAGAGCGCGCTTTCACGAAGCGCAGGCTGGCCGGCAAGATCGCTCGGGACCGCAAGCGCGAGGCAGACCGGAGAGTTGTGGTAGAGGGCGAACACCTTATTCGCAAGGAGCTGCGCGCGAGAGAGGAAGGACAGCCTTTGGCATCGGAGCCAGGCAAGGCAAACAAGATCCATGGCGAGGAGAGGCTCAGACAGAAGAAGAAGACCAGACTTCTGGTCGATGGCACAACTCAGGAGGAAATGGACGTCGATTAAAGATTATGCGCTTTCTTTATTTCTTTCGAATACGATGCCTTGGGTTTTACAATGGAGTTGGGTTGCTGTGATATCTGGTTTGTTTTTATGAAAAAAGAACTGATTCATACCTAGCTAGTGAATATTTTTCTACATGATTTACAACCTCATGACAGTTTACATACCTGGTATAAAATTTTCTTTTCATGTTTGTCCATTCTTTATCAATAAGGGCAGTCCGCCAAGTTGCTGCTCTATTCACTGTTTCCTTGTCAAAGAGAGAAATATTCCGTCTTCGCCCATCTGTCACTGATTCAATAGCTGTTGCCTTGCCCATTCTGAGTGAATGAACCCATGGTCTTTCTTGTCTGTTATGGCGCCAATTCAATTAACGACCCAAGAGGAGCCCCCTATATATTCTCCTCTTCTATTCCCCATCCTCCAGTTCAGTTCTTCTTTCTTCCCTACCACATCTCCCACTTAACTTGCATAAAACTCCTGTGCCCGCTTCAACTGCCTTAACCAAATCAGACCAGAACCCGGATAGACCCCAACTTAACGTGAGGTAATCCCCTCCCGACCTGTCCCTAATTCATCGCTAACGAGTCACAGACAATGTTCGTTCCATTCATCGGCCTCATCGTCGCATTGACGTTCCTTGGTGCCCGGTTCAACATACCAGGACTCAAGGAACTCACTGACAGACATGAGCATCCGTTAGTGCGGCTCTCAAGCGCCGCATGCATAGCGTCCGAGGCAAATACAATCCTCGACGTAGTAAACGTTGCCCAAAGGGCATACTTCGCCTCTACCCCCAAGGATCTTGCACCCTACTCTCCCACAGGCAACCTCCAGTGTCCCATCAGCCGAGAAGAGCTGATCACCCAAAGAGACATCATCGTACTTGATGACACGGAGAAATCACTCATCGCTCTTAATCCCGTGTGCTATGAGGAGGACAAACCCACCTGGTGGAGTGATGGCAACGACAGCGACTCTTCAACACTCTCTCTTCTTCTTCGCCAGCTCCTAGACGTCGTGCTCGTTCTTTGTGGCATCTGCACCGCCAACGCTCAGTACATCACAGAATGGTGGTCCTCTGCGCGGTCATCGGAGTCTTCAAGTGATACCTTCTCAGAGACACCCGGTCACTGTCCTGAGGCACCGCCCGAGCAATCCTGGGCTGAGCAAACCGAGCAAGCCGACCAATGCGAACAGCCTCGGACTGAGAAAGTCGAGCAACCTGGACAGCCAAAAAAGAAGCACAACCGGCCCAGCAAAGCAAAGAGATTGCGCTATGCACGAAGACTCCAAGCGGAGATGGACAGACAGGACGAGCAAGCCGATCACGCCGAACAGCCTGAGAAACCCGAACGCGCTGAACAGCCCGAGCCGCCTGAGAACCCCGACCCAGCGGAACAACCCAAAAAGAAGAAAAACCGGCCCAGCAAAGCAGCAAGAATGCGCCATATGCGGAGACTCCAAGCGGCGAAGGAAAGGCAAGAGGGAGAGGCGGAGGGTATAGAAGAATCCTCTGCAGAAGGAGAAGAAACCCCCGCCTCTCTTGAACACACCTAATATCCTTCCGTGTTGTCGTCTGGGGAATCATGGTAGTCTGGTCCTGTCCATTCTATGAACTGATCGTTTTCTTTGGACTTCCTTGTGCTTAACGTGCGGTCGGGCGGGGTTGCCTATTGATTGGATCAATACTTTGTATTGGTCCTCTGGGTCTCTAGATCCTTGACTCGTTTGTTAGCAGAGGTGAGTACGAGAGGATAATCGGGAAGCAGGGTGGTGTTTGCTGGGCCATTTTTCGATTCTTCACGGCATTTAGGGCGTGTTCGACAGACATTGTGTGCTGGTTAACAGGCTGAAGAGGATAGAAATACTGCTGTGCCTTGTCTTTTGAGCTTTAGGTAGAGGTTGGATTTCGGAGTTAAGAGAACAAAGGATCTGGGATCGTTTATATGAACCTACTTCGCAGCTACCAGCAGACCTCCACCCATGAAGTAGTATTTGTCCGATGTTTAAATCTTCACCCATGACAGAAAAACATAAGTTTAACCCAGTATGTTGTTTTATTTAATAGTATCCTATTGGGTATTTGTGTACACAAATAGGAGAGAAACTGTGGACTGATGTGAAGGACTCGGGTCCTGTATATGAAGGATATGCAAATGCTGTGATACAAAAAAAAATGATACATAGGTAGTCAGAATTGAATGATGGAGTGGCAATAGTGGGAATAGAAAGGAGAGAAGAGTAAGAAACCAATGAAAGAAGGTAAGCACAAAATGGCCAGGACGATCCATTCAATACAATCATGCATACCAGGGCCCAAAGGTCACACAAGAGTGCCAGCGGGTGATACATTCCCTGGCAACCTGTCATACACGCAAAAAGGGGTGTTCAAACAACACAAGTAATCACAGAAAAACCAACTTTCGCAAAACGCGCGAGCTCATACATGTCATGAAAAGCTACTGCTGGAGCGCAGCTGCCCAATCGGCTGGCCGAAGAGAAGTTTGTGAGGCGCACAGATTAAAGTGAACGGAGCTTTTATAAGAATGATGGCCGTTTACTCCTCCATCCGGCCAAAGATGCCATCATCATCCTCGTCGATCGCAGTGGGACGGTGTCCGAAGTCAACATCTGCATTGCGATGCTGCCGTGTGGTGCGATCCGCATCACCCATCTTCACTTCTCGCTCATCCGATACCTTGTATGACAGGGAAGGGTTATAAGACAGCGAGAGAAAGAGGTTCGGAGTTGAGTTTGGGAAAATTGCATCGGCCTCCTTGGTTCCCGATTGATCTAAGCTCTGGCTCTGGTTACCACTCTCGCCGGCCTGGTCAAGGAAGCGGCTTGGCAGTTGGGGTACAGGAGGTACACTAGGAGACATCGGCACCGGTCTCGTGCGAGGTGTGTTGAATGTGCAGAGACCGATGGCTGCAGCGAGATCGGCCTCATCGTCTTCATGTAATTTGGCTTCCGCGGTCGATGGCCGTGTGTCGATACTCGGTTGACGATAGTGCGAAAATGCCGGTGAAGGCCATGGGGCACTCCCAGTGAAGGAGCTCGAGGGGACGGACTGGTAAGAATGGGAGAGAAGGCCTGAGGCATTGCTGACACCGAACCGCTTTTCCATGATTGGTTCGGGTGACATATCGTCATCGTCCTCGTCATCTTCATCCATCGGGGGCGGCGTGGTTTCTGCTGAGCTGAGCCCGCCTCGGAGTTCTGACGAAGGATCGGGGGACGCCGATGATATTTCCGACTCCGCCTCTGCGCCTTCTGGCGGACCGTCCTGGTTCATATTGACCAAAACGGAAGCTGCCTCTAGCAGCTGGACTTGCTGATGCTTGGAGATCAAGAGTTTCGAGGTAATAGCCCATGCAGGGTCGTGTTCCCACCTAAGTTCCATAAAATGTCAACCGAGAGTGGCCCACGACGACAGGGGAGAAAAGAAGATTTGAAGAATAAGAGGAGCTGAATGACCACGACGGCGACCTTGCACAGAGCCGACATGGCGCATTTACCCCGGATCGAGCCAGACGGCAGGACGGCATGTTAGGGGAGGATACACACATATGCTTAGACAAGCAACTGCCATGCTTATACCCTTTCCCGCAACGATCGCAGCGAAGTTCCGTCATGGAGCGCTTCCCTTCGCCTTTGACCAGGTGCGATCCCTCGCTGGCCCGACGATTTCGGTTCTTATTGTCGGCGGACTTATTGGCTGAATTGTCCTCGTCTACGGCGGTGAGGGTTGTGGAGGGTGTGTCATTTAAGCGGTTTGGCGAGGCCTTGCGAGCGACCGGCGGCTCGTGGCTGGGGCTATTCATGCTCCGTGAGAAATAAGAGCCGAAGCCGGAGGGGGCCCCGACCGAGCTGGACTCCATGCCTTTTCGGCTCCCTCGACGATGCAAAGGCATAGAAACTCCCGCTGATTCTCCAACAGAATCCTTCATAGACGCAGCGACTGCCACGGCGGCAGCGTTGGCGGCGGCCGTAGTGACACTTTTACGACGAGTCACCCGATGGTTAGCGTTTACCGCACCGAGCGAGATTGAGTGGGCATGGTGGCGTGGGTTGGATTGAGGGAGAGGACGAGAAAGAGATAATTCCTGTTCAATGAATACCAGCATTGGGTTAGTGGTTTTTATTTGTGTATTATTTTTGGTTTTAAAAAAAATTAGAGAGAGAGAGAGTTATATTGCACAGGGGAGATTTAATTGCAAAAGGGAGCAACAAATGTCGCACCTTGAATGAAGCCATGGAGAGTAGGTGGACTCTCGGGCAATCAATCCCCTGAAAGCCCGTTCGAATATATTATGGTCAAAACCGTGGATTATAATGATTCAGTGGTAGTCAGGGGCAAGAGAGAGAGCAAGGTGGTTACAAGTAGGGGAAGAGGGAAAAAAAAAAAAAAAAAAACGAAAAACGAAAAACCTAAAGAGGCGGTTCGTTTGGGCTTGGGGGCAAATTCTAGAATAGTGCGCCGGTACCTAGTAGTGAGGCTGAAGTGAAAAGGGCAAGGGGGAGGCAATGGTTGGGCAATTGAGGAGGTTTGGTTTAAATGGAAGGGAAGGATGAAAGAGTGAACAAACGGAGGTAACAGAGAGAGAGGTATAGCGATAGAGGAAAAGTATTGAGAAGAAGAAGAAGAAGAGGGGGGGGGGAAAGGAAAT